>MDKI01132119.1:0-15038 GCA_005239505.1 Nicotiana paniculata
GACATGGGTGTAGTGGGGAAGTGGTGTGAGGGAGTGGGATGTTTGGGTGGAGTGGGGGGAAGATATGCGAGGGAGTGGGGTGTTTTTCCCGTTTTTTATTTATTTATTATAATTTTTTATTTTTTTTAAATTTTTTTTTCTTAAATTTAATTTTTTTTTTATTGAATAAAAGAAGATAAGATACATATATATATATTCTTATATTCTAAGAATGTAAATATTTTTGTTGTTTTTAATTTTCTTAAATAGAACCTATTAAAAGTAAGATAAAAATTTAAAAAATTAAGATTAGATATAACATTAATATTTTTAGCAAAAAAAATTGTATAGAATTTTGGTGTGGTCAAAAATAGTTGTTCACACTTATTTTTCAATAGCTTCAGTTTCTGCACCGCTATGTACATTTTACATCCTTTAAAATTCATTTCCCACACAACCTTGACTATTGCAATAAATTGAGGGTGATGTACCTAAATATTTCTAAAACGAAATTAGCCTCTAGTTTTATAACCTCCATCATAAATGATACTTTAGCCGAGTAGTGGTCACCAATTCCCTCATAAAAGCATCTAACTCTACCGGTTGGGATGTTATCAAGCCATTCTCCTTTCATAAAAATCCAGTCTATTTTTGAAAAGATTCTCTGTTCATCATGTTTGTAATTCCAAGTATATATATTCCTTTGGGTAGTCATTTCCATCAGTCCACTTTCTTGCACACATTGTTGGAAATCAATGACTTCTGCCCAAGTTATTGCATTCCCTCCAATTCTGTCTATTGCCTTTAACACTAAATTAAAATATCCCAGTACTAACCATGAATTAGTGCGCCCCCTACTATACCGTACCAACTCTTCCATAACTCCATCTTTTCCTCCTTTGTGTTGAAAGCATACACATAGGATATATCAAACTTCAACTACATTGGGATGAAGAACACCTCACATGTTACAATCTGAGGAGACATGTGAACGGGTGTTATCACATAGTAGTCTGGTCTCCATGTTAGCCATATTCGACCATTATAATGGGTTTCCAGATTGGATAAGTATTCCTAACCAACAAATAGCTTTTATTGCTATACCATCTAGTCTGTCTTTTTTTATTTTTGTTTCAAGTAGGCCTACTAAACCGATATTTTCTTCATTGCAAAGGAGCTTAACCTCATTTTGCTTATCAGGGGCATTAAGTCCCCTTACATTCCAACTAAGGCCTCATTTTTTTAAAGATTAAGACGTCTGAATCTGAATATATATTTGAATATCAAGATGTGTATTAAGATCAAGATATTTGAATCTGAATATGTATCTGAATATATTAAGATGTGTATTAAGATCAGAATACTAAATAATTAAGACTATTTGATTTTTAACATCTGAATATATAAGATTTATCTTTATTTGAAAATTAATAAACATAAAATTCAAACAAATTGCTAACTAACCTAATATTCTATCAATAAAATATATAGTTTTTTAAAATATGATAGTTGTTGGTGGTGATGGCTAATGGGTGAATGCCGACTACAGGCGGTGATTGGTGATGGTTTTGGTTGATGATGGTGGTTCATGCTAGTAGCTAGTAGTGATTGGTAGTGATAGCGATTATGATTGAGGATGGTGGTGGTGGTAGTTAATAATGGAGGGTGGTGGTAGTAATTGTGATCCCACACTTGCTACCTCTTCTCTTTTGGAGTTCTCAATGTGTGCATCATTTAAATGTAGCTCCTAGAATGAGTTTGAACTCTCCATCTGTGTAGTTTGCTTTGCCGTACCCTTGCCATATTTGAGTGGAGTCTGCCAACTTGATCCCTCTTCTTTCTTATTTCTTTCAGTTGTCTGTATGCTACCAGATTTGGTAGGTGAACTTTGGTGTTTACTCTTGTCTCCCTCATGTGGCTTACCGGCACCTGTCACATGAAGTTTTTCCTTCCTTGCTTCAGTCCGTCCTCCTCTTTGCTTCTTTCTTATGTCTTCATTCTGGTTTTGGGCTTTTGGTGCTTTCTTTTTCAGTATATACACCTCTTCTGCATGGCCATACCTCGAGTAATGGCCATATAGAGTAGGTTTCCAATCATAACTGACTTTCCGTTCAACCAACTTGCCTTTCTCATTCCAGAATAGTATCACATCAGGAAATTTAGCATCCATTTTTACTTCAGTCAGCAGCCTTGCAAATTTTAGTCCATTTTGTTTTTCTATATTGTGATTTACCTTCAGAAGTTTACCAACCAGACTTCCAATTTTGCTCAAACCTTTAGTGCTCTAGTACTTGAAATCCAGCCCTGAAAATTTAATCCAAGTTGGAACAGTCAGAAGCTCTTCTCTGGTAAATTCCAAGTCTGGTGTCCATGCTTTGACTATGAGTGGTTTGTTATCAAAATGGAAAATTCCACGCTTAATCACCTCCCGTTCCCCTAGTTCAGTTTCAAATCTAACTACAATCACTGCATTCTTAAGCATAACAATCCTCTCTATCCCATGCTTACCCTATAACCTCTTAATGTAGCCCTGTAAAACCGCAAAAAAAGGGTGTGCCCCAAGGACATAGCAAATTACTCCATTCCCCCAATATACAATTTCAGAGCTAATATCATCCAATTCGATTTTCCCAATTGAGGACTCACCTTGCTTTTTAGGTGCAACATATTCCAATTTGTAACATGCATTTGCTATTTTGGCTATGCAAAGTTGTCCCACACTAAACTTGCCCTTTCGTGTGCCTCCAATTCCTCTTCGACCTCATCCGCGCACGATTTTTTGCTACTACTTGCTGAACCTGAGTGATGGCAGTATTACCTCATTCAAAAAATGAGTAGCTTCAATTTGAGCAGATTTTCGAGTTTCCTATTGTCGTGTTACTGTTTCATTGGATTTAGGATTAGCCACATTGGATCCCACTGGTTTCTCAAATTCTAGTTGTGTTTTGCGCTCTCGATGATTGATACTATACGAGGTCGGCGCTTCCATCGCCATTAGCACTTTCTGTGATATGATGCGAGCTCTCTTACCCATGGTAAGCATAGTTAGGCCAACGTGTATCGAGAGAGAAAATAACTATTAGAGAAAGTGTATGTAAGCTCATCTTGGCATAGTTGCTTCAAAAGTTTGTAAAATTCATTTTGTAATATTTTATTCATTTTTTTAATTACAAGAAGATATTTTTTTACAAACATCAACTAGCACTCTTGATATTAGAGACTGCTATTTACATCGTTGCTAATTTCAAAAGGACAATGAATATACGGGCTTTCAATTCGTCCTTGATAAATCATCCATATTTTGGTAAAAATTGCGCGGGGCATCCTATTTGTTCGCCCTCATTTAACTTATACCCATTTTTTTAAAAACTTTTAACTTGTACCCACTTTTTTAAATATTCAGCTTCCCTTTCCCTCGCTGAGCTGAAGTTCGCCAGTTATAAAGACAAAATTTCAGCATACGGGGCTGAAGTTTCCCAGTTACAAACTTCAGCTCTAGGCTGAAGTTCCCAAGTTATAAAGACAACAACTTCAGCATACGGGGCTGAAGTTCTCCAGTTTACAAAGACAAAACTTCAGCTCTAGGCTGAAGTTCCCAAGTTATAAAGACAACAACTTCAGCATACGGGGCTGAAGTTCTCCAGTTTACAAAGACAAAACTTCAGCATACGGGGCTGAAGTTTCCCAGTTTACAAAGACAAAACTTCAGCTCTAGAGCTGAAGTTCCCCAGTTATAAAAACAAAAACTTCAGCATACGGGGCTGAAGTTTCCCAGTTTACAAAGACAAAACTTCAGCTCTAGAGCTGAAGTTCCCCAGTTACACTAGGGAACTTCAGCCCGTATGCTGAAGTTTTTGTTTTTATAACTGGGGAACTTCAGCCCCGTATGCTGAAGTTCCCTATTTACAAAGACAAAACTTCAGCTCTAGAGCTGAAGTTCCCCAGTTACACTAGGGAACTTCAGCCCGTATGCTGAAGTTTTTGTTTTTATAACTGGGGAACTTCAGCCCCGTATGCTGAAGTTCCCTATTTACAAAGACAAAACTTCAGCTCTAGAGCTGAAGTTTGCAAGCTACTTCAGGCCCGTCTACTAGAATGCTAAAATTTTGCGTGATTGCCTTTGCTACTTCAGTCCCGCATGCTGAAGTTATGCGCAAAAACGGGTACGAATGCAATTTTTTTTACAAAGCATGTATAAGTTAAAACGTGACACATAAAGTGAGTACGGATGCAAAAGCCCCCATATTTTGTGTGTGGAGTGGGCCAAAAATCCCAATGGTCCATGATAAGTTTATTTCGATCAAATTAAATTGAACCAATTTGGTTTGTGAAAACTGAAAACCATAAAAGATCAGAAAGAAATACTACTTTCTGCTAGTGTTGTACTTGCTTACGTGATAAAAGAAAGGAGATTCCTTCCATAAAACTGAAAAGGTAATATATTTTATTCATGTACGGAAAAAGGGAAGATTCCTTTATAAATATTTTAAGAACGTGAAATGTAAGATGAAGATTTTATTTTAAAATTATTTAGGGGAGATCCCATCATCCCAATTAACACTCTCGATAATTTATTTTGAAGAACAAAAAGAAACACAAGACTTCTTCAAAAGTTTGCAGATATTCTCTTGTAAATTATTTAAATTGAGCATATTAATTGACATATATACCAATAGCTCACACAAAAAAAGCATTTTAAGCATGAATTCTATGATTTGCAGTTGAATTTGAGTACTTTAAGATGTTTTCTTACATCTCGTGTATTTTGGCATTAGTTGAGAAGATTTATGATTTTGCGAGCCAAACGTACTAAGATCATTTACTAGAAAACAAAGAATAGAAATTTAAAAGAATGGAAGAATGCAAGGGCAATTTTAGTCTCAGTTAACAAAATTTCATTTTTTTTTTGTTGCTGCAAGTAGTGGAATTTATGAAGAAAGTTAAAGAGTAGATGGACATAATGCAGTAGAGAAGAAATTTTTTCACTTTTTTTTCGAATTTTTTTTAATTTTTGAAATCAGTGTTTGACCATAAAAATTTTTAATTTTCACTTGAAGATAAATTTTGAAAATTTTCAAAAACTCTAAAAAAAAGTATTTTTTAAGATTTTCAACTCAGATAACTCACAAAACTTCAAAAATAACTCAAAATTATATTAATGTCCAAACACAACTCTAATTTTCAAATACCATTTTCACTTAAAAATAAATTTCTCTTTTTTTTGGAACTTACAATTCTTATGTCCAAACGCCCATAAGAATTGTGAAATTCCAAAAAATGGTGAAAAAAAATTTCAGATTAAAATGAAAAATGATGAATTTTTTTTTCAAGTGAAAATGTCATTTGAAATTTAGAGTTGTGTTTGGACATAAAATTAAGTTTGGGTTGTTTTTGAAGTTTTGTGAGTGATTTGTGAAAATTTTGAAAAACAACTTTCTGGAGTTTTTTAAATTTTTAAAAATTTCTAAAATGCATCTTCAAGTGAAAATTAAAAATTTTATAAATAAATACTGATTTCGAAAAAGTGAATTTTTTTTTTTATGTCCAAACGGGCTCTAAATATTTTTAAAAGGTTCATAAACGCCTAGAAATATTCATTAATACATCAAAATCAGGATAAGACTGTATTATCCTAGAGAAGAGAGCGGGTGAGTCCAAAAACCTTAAATTAGGCAATTGCTTTATATTACTAATTAATAAGATTACTATGATTTGAAGGATAACCATCTCGTATTGTCCTTTTCTGCTGTTCTACTCCGCACTTCTCTTCTCATACGTCACGTCTCTTCTATATTTACTCGAGTCGATCGCCATTTCTCTAGCATTGAATTGATTTCCTGATTCTCTCACTAAGCAATTTCTATTTCAGTTCGAAAGGTTTGATTGTACATTTAGTGTGTGCAATTGAAGAATCATGAGTTTCGCGACGAAAGAGTACGAATTTCTCAAGGAGATTGGAATTGGCCCTAAAAATCTAGGTTGTTATGTTAATGGCACCTGGAAAGCTAGTGGCTCCGTCATCTCCACTGTTAATCCCGCCAACAATCAGGTTCTTAATTTTTAATGATTTTAAGCTTTTTTTTCTTAATAATAAAAATTGTACTACTGGTTAATTTAAAGCTATTTTTGTGGATACAGACTATTGCTGAAGTTGTAGAAGCTTCTGCCCAAGATTATGAGGAAGGCATGCAAGCTTGCTCTGAAGCTGCAAAAATTTGGGTGCAGGTATGCTCATTATTCCTATTGGTATTCTACTGTAATTAACTTCTTTTTTTGTGATCAATTTTTCTACTATGAGTATGTTGCTAAAACTAGTTTAAATTTCATTTACCAATGCTTATTTTTCTAAGTTAATTCCCCTTGCTTGATAATGCTTTATTATGTTGCAGGTTCCTGCACCAAAAAGAGGTGAGATTGTTAGGCAGATTGGTGATGCACTCCGAGCAAACCTTCAGGAATTTGGTCGGCTTGTTTCACTTGAAATGGGGAAGATACTCCCCGAAGGAATCGGAGAGGTTCAAGTATGTAATTTCACAACTCACTAACATACAGTGTAGAAAAAATTATAATACAACAGCTTTAATACTGGAAACTTTCTGTGGCTAGTGGTTACAGTGACATGGAAACTAATTCCACTTGGTGTATTATATATCAGTCTCTTTTTTCATGTTCATTCTCTGTCTTGAAACTTTCTTTTTTTTCATAATGAAGTTCCTTTATCTTTATTTTTTTAAATAATTGAATAGTTAATGGCAGACTTACTAGGTGTACATTGTCCGTGTGTAAGTGTTCAAATGTTTAAGTAAACCTTGTCCGCATATACGCCTTAACGTTACTGCAAAACTCTGCAGGAAGTTATTGATATGTGTGATTTTGCTGTGGGATTGAGTCGACAACTGAATGGATCCATTATTCCTTCTGAACGTGAGCTTGCTTCCTTACTTTTTGCTTTAAGAATAGCCAAAGTTGTTATCTTTTAAGGAATTATATTTGTGATTGCAATTTCTTGTTTGTGGTTTAAATATTTGAGTTTTTCCTGGTTGAACTGATGTTATAAGCTTTTGCTGACTATTGGGAATTTGGGATACAAATGTTCTTTAGGAGTAGACAATTTACATTATTATGCAATTGGAATTGGTGTTTACGTTGTGATTTTACATAACTTCCTTTTACTAACAATATTTATTTGTTGACAGGCCCTAACCATATGATGTTGGAGGTGTGCTGACATTTGTGCTCTAAAGCCAGGAATTACTCGAACCTTGGTTATGTTAGTTTTTGATTTTCTCAATGTAATTTTTGTGCACAGATGTGGAATCCTCTTGGGATAGTTGGTGTGATCACGGCTTTCAACTTCCCATGTGCTGTACTTGGTAAGCCATTGAAATTTCTGACCACTTCTGTATGGTCTTTTTGGTTCCACTTTGCTTCCTGTTGTTCAGGGCTGTAGTAAAATGTACTATAGAATAGAATGGTTAGTCCATTTATCCACTATGGATTTTTGCAGCAGTACGAAAGCAAGCCCTTCCTGTTAGCTTCAAGCAAGCCCTTCCCTTTAGCTTCTGGAAGGGTAAAAAGTGAAAAGTTAATTGATTTAGGATACTTACAATTTATCTTTAGCTGTTTGTTATGGTCGGCAGGATAGACATGTACTTCCTCTTCTGTGCCCAGTTTTTACAAGCTGAAAAGCTGATAGGGAGGGGCATCCAACCCCTTGACATTTATCTGTCCTCCTCCTTAACTTCCTTACCAATTCAGGGAAACACCCTTATCCGTCCTCATTTACTTCTTCCATATTCCATATTTTACCGGAAAGATTTATAGTACAAGGCACTTCCATGCAAATTATGCACTCTGACCTGCATGCTAGTGTCAATAACAGCCAAACTGATGTTTACATTTGATATGCACCTTGTAGAAAATGGTAAACAGGTATACTATCTATTTGAAAGTAGAAATGCTTACAAGAACGTTTTGTTTAGTTGATGACACACTCTTACTTCCAACTGGTAAGTTGTGGGTTAGTCATATAGGGTAAATGGGAAACTGTTGTTGATCTCTGGGATGGGGGATGGGGAGAAAAAAAGAAATGCTTAATATGCAGTAAGTGTTTTATTAATGATGGTGGTGTCCAAGTCAGCTTGCGCACACTCGGCTAGTTGCTACCAAGGAATTGCCTAATGTTCTAATATGCAGGAAGTTAACATGAGATAACTCTCTTATTGGGTGAATATACTAGAATAAATATCCGATATTGGGGAGTTGGGTTTATTTAGGTAGTTACCTATCATTAATTAAGAATTGAATCCCTGAATTTCTTTCTCCTCTTCTTTTTGTGTTATTTTCATTTTGTTAGTACACTACCACACTCTATTCTGATAAAACTGTGCTCTTAGATGATGCTTGTGTATCTTCCATTTTTCCTGTTCTTTCCCTAAGGCAGTTGGTTGGTGTCATGGTGACAGTTCACTGCACTTTTCCTCTATAAATTTACTTGTTAATTATTTTTTAACTCGACTATTGGAGTGTATGGCTGATAAGTTCTGATTGATTTTTATATTGCACTCTTTCCACTGCAGTGCTTTGATCTAAAAACGAAAAGTAAAATGCTTCTACTGTTTGTATGTGGAGAACTTTTGCTTACATATACCAAGTAATTTCTGAATAAGCTTTAAATCCTTTGATCCAATTTTCCAAGTAAATGTCTGAGAAGTACCGATATCCACCTTATCATTTCTAAATTTTTGTATAATATTCTATTCAGGATGGAATGCGTGTATTGCACTGGTCTGCGGCAATTGTGTTGTCTGGTAAGTCCATCACTTTTTGATGGTTTGAAGTGAAGTTTTCTATTGTAGAAATGATTGAATGGCTTTTCTCAATGATAGTTGAGCTAATGGTTTAACATCTTTTCAGATTGATTAATTGAGCTTGTAGTTATTGCTAAGATCAAATTGATCGGTATTATTGCCACACCATAGTTTGAACATCATCACAGACACATCGAAAGTAATCATTGCCTTGAATCTCTCTTACCCTCGAACCATGTCAACCTAATTTTAAGCATTCATGCTGCAGCTGAATCTTTAAGTAAGTTATATTGCTATAGCTGGCTCTAAAACAGAATCTCTCCCGCGTCCAAATAAGTTAAACAAAACAGAGTGTCTTCTCCTATCTTAATAAAATGTTACGTGTGCACATTTGAATTGGGAGGATGGAGCAGATGCTTTTTAGTTTATACTAATGCCTAATCTCTCAACTCTCTCCTCAATCTCCAAAAGCAAATTTGCTCTTCGAGGATGTCCAATACCTTGATGCTTGAAATCAAAACTTGAGTTTAGTATTTGGTTGTTCACGTCTTGGGATTTTATGCCATGTTCACAGGAAAGGTGCTCCAACAACACCATTGGTTACCATTGCGATGACCAAAATTGTGGCTAGTGTATTGGAGAAAAACAATTTACCTGGTTCAATTTTTACTGCCTTCTGTGGTGGAGCTGAAATTGGTGAAGCAATAGCAAAGGACACTCGAATTCCTCTAGTTTCTTTCACTGGGAGCTCAAAGGTGACTTTTCGGTCCTAAGCTAACATGCCAGTGTCGTATCTCATCAAGGGGTTTCCTTTTGCAGCTAACACTGCATTAGTATTTGCGTCTTACTTTAACTTGGATTTACCTTTTAAATAATTTTCCAGCTTCTCGACACTACGATTACTTAAAATGTATAGCTACACTGCCTGTTTTTGTTGGTTCATCTCTAGGAAACTTCCACTGCCATCTTTGATATGACATTAAAATGTCATAAATTGAATTTCTTAATTTCCTATATTTGTTGTTTTGACTTGATATTGAGCCTCCATAAATGATGAAATAAGTACAAAAATGTCTATGAGAATAAATGAAGTAATAGTACTTCACTGAAGTTCTATAATTCCTTTATCTGTCTTCTTTGTGTTTCTTGGAGAAAATATATTGTGCAGAAAGAATATACCTGTTTATGGATAGTAGTAATTAATTAAAACTTTTCAGCTGAAGCTAATAAGAAGTAGAGATTCATATGCTATTAAAAGCTGTAGAACTATATTTCTGGAGCTGGAGGAAAAAACTACTGCAATGTTACGTATCCATTTTTTGCTTACTTTACTTTTCTACTTTGGCTTTACATTGTCTGGGTAGTTGAATCAAAGGATATTAACAGGACTTGAAAAGAAAAAGGTAGGGAGTCAATTCTGAAACTAAATGGATATGTAAGTCTCTGTTTGGTGAATCATGGACCTTATTAAAAACCAAAACAAGGAAAAGGAAATAAAATAGAAACTTGAAAATTTTCAAATTCCTTTTCATATTTGTTATTCCATAAGTTTGATAAAGCTTGTCTTCTAGTATTGATACCAAAAAATTACATATTGAAATTCAAACTTGCTATAACGAACTTACATCTGTGGGCGTATTTCTTTTGTGCCAATAGGTTGGTCTTGCAGTTCAGCAAACAGTAAATCAAAGATTTGGGAAATGCCTACTAGAACTAAGTGGAAATAACGCCATAATAGTAATGGATGATGCGGACATTGAACTTGCTGTTCGTTCTGTTTTATTTGCTGCCGTTGGTACGGCTGGTCAGCGCTGTACAACGTGCCGGAGGCTGGTAGTGCATTAACCGTTTATATCCCATTCGGTTTGCTGTTTAAAAAGCTTTCACTTTCAAAACTTCTTACTGTTTTTCTTCATTAATCTTTTTCTGGTTGAAGCTTGTTCACGAGACAGTATATGAGAAGGTACTTGAACCACTAGTTGATGTATACAAGCAAGTTAAGATAGGGGACCCTTTAGAAAAAGGTACCTTACTTGGGCCACTGCATACCTGCACTTCTAGGGAAAACTTCGAGAAGGGAATCCAAAATATCAAGTCCCAGGTATGTCCCGATTCTTGAGACTTATTATTCCTAAATAGGCATTTATTAACAGTTTTATCCTCCAAAGTATAGCTCTAGTAAAGTGTCAAGATTATAATGTCATTAATAATTTTAAAAAGAAAATGGAGACTATATTTTGTTAGCTCGGCTGGACTTGGGACCATATCTATCATCTATGTAATGGAATTGGATTTTCCCCCTTTTATTGCCCCTTCCCTTTATCCTTCCCGAGCCGAGGGTCGGAAACAACCACTTTGCCTTCTTAAAGGCAGGGGTAAGGTCTGCGTACACTCTACCCTCCTCAGACCCCACTTGTGGGGCCACATTGGGTATGTTGTTGTTGATTTTTTCCCTTTTCAACAGAGAGAAAAATGTGAGTGAAACTTTGTTTTTTAAATTGAATGCTTTGCAGGGCGGAAAGATCCTTACAGGTGGTTCAGTCATAGAATCTGAGGGTAACTTTGTTCATCCAACAATTGTTGAAATTTCTCCAAAAGCTGAAGTGGTGAAGGAAGAATTGTTTGCTCCAGTTCTTTATGTAATGAAGTTTAAGGTATTTCCTTTCGAAGGCATTGAATTTTCGAGATGACCAATGAGGTTCTGTTCCCATATATGGTGGAATTTCTTTTTAGTCAGTTTCTAACTTTCTGCTTGCAGACTTTCGAAGAAGCAGTTGAAATTAACAACTCTGTTCCTCAAGGTTTAAGTAGTTCCATCTTCACCCGAAATCCACAAGTTTTATTTAAGTGGATTGGGTAAGCAATCTATAATGTGTTTGAGCATGTGGTTTAGATGAATTTTCCTTGTCATTTATAAATTATGACCCCTGGTTCTCTCATGCCTATATGTGTTGCAGAGCTCAAGGAAGTGACTGTGGCATCGTCAATGTAAACATACCAACAAATGGAGCTGAAATTGGTGGTGCTTTTGGAGGTGAAAAAGGTACTGGTGGTGGCCGTGAGGCAGGAAGTGATTCTTGGAAACAATATATGAGGCGCTCAACTTGGTAATCATCACTTTCTCATTTAATACATTTGCATGCTGCATTCGCGGAAGCTCACTGTTCAAACTCATTGGTTCATGTTGCACTTTTTGCATCTTGAATTGGTTACTATGTTGTAAATAGCATAGATTTTAGTATCTTATGATTCTCATTACTGAACGTCTTATCTGATGTTTTTTGCTGACTTGCTTGGGGTTATTCCCTGCCATTGTAGTACAATCAATTATGGGAATGAACTACCATTGGCGCAAGGAATCAATTTTGGCTAACGAAATTGGTGGGTTATTGCATTACTGTATGCTAAAGTTATCTTATAGCAGTTTAAATTTTGCGTTGCTCTAATTAATCCAAGTGTTGTTTCAGGTGCAGAACTTCGCGATCTGCTCTTGGACGAGCGCGTTCATGGTTTGATACTTACTCCAAGTACTTGTAATTGGCCCCGAATCACTTAAATGTAATTCCCTTGCAACTCAATAAAATGATACTCATATTATAACCAAGTCTTCTAGTGATTACTATCAGGTCGCCCAATCAATGAGTTTACTTGGCTGTTCTGCTCTACTTCAAGAGTAGTTAACCTAGTGCTCGTTTGGACATAAAATTTGGTGGAAGATTTTTCCAAAAAAATTTCACTCTCTTCAAAAGTGTTTGTTCATAAAATTTCTAATTTTCACTTGAAGATGCATTTTGGAAATTTTCGAAAATTTAAAAAATTGCAAACAATTGTTTTTCAAAATTTTCTCTCACAAAACTTCAAAAATAACCAAAATTGAATTTTTTGTCCAAACACAACTCTAAATTTCAAATACCATTTTCACTTTTTTCATCATTTTTTCGAATTTTACAATTCTTATGTCCAAACGCCTACCTAATCTCATAACTAGAAAACAACACTTGCATTATCGGTGGTTAGAAGTCAAATACGGAGACTATTAATCTTATAGGTTTATGTCAATCATTTTGATATATTATATCCAATAATGGAAGTGATTTGTCCACATGGTCCTCAGATCCTCCTCTGGAAACTTCGTGACATTTATAGACGAATTTGTTTTATATTTGAAAAATCAAACTAGTTCTAGAAGTCGGAGTACAACAGGCAGTCCCTTCCTTATACGCTTATAATCTCTTTTCTAATTTGTGATTGTGGTTGATGATGTTCCATCAGCTCGTGCGCACTTCGACTATTTTTTCGGATACCTACTCACGTAGGTGTTTGGCAACTCTGCATTAAAAATAGAGAATGCTTGCTAAATAGTTCTCAATTTAATGAAGTGTATGAACTAATTCTGCCAGGCAGATAGGCTCCCCTCCATTGAATAGTCTGCTCCATATCCTTTATTCTTTCATGTCTATGATTTTCATTGGTCAAGAAATCTACACATTCATTTGCAGTCTTAGAGAGCTGCTTTAAGGAATGATCACCAAAAATTTTTGGACCATTTCTCAATTTGTGCGTGTCATCCTAGAGCAGGAGCTATGTCGCTTGATCAAAGTCCAGGAGAAACACCTCCTTTTAAGCTGTTCTTAATTGTGATGAGACAACTTGTTTGGCCAAGATTTTCAAAAGGTCAAAAGTACTTTTTTTTCTTCTTTTCAAAAGTATTTTTTTTTCGATAACTTGAGGTGTTTGGATAAGTTTTTTTGGGGAGGAAAAGTACTTTTGGGAAGAAACAGTTTTGATTTTTCTTCTTACCAAGAATACCCTTAACAAAATATAATATATATTAAAATAACAGTTAAACCTAATACTTAGGATATTAATGTATAAATATTTCTTATTATTCTCTAATATAAAGTGACTTTAGAGGGAATGCTTTTATATTTGTTGAATGATTTTTAATATTGAGATTATTTATTTACTTATAATATTAACTATTAAGTAAATCTATTTATGTCATTATTCGCAATTTGATACTTAAAAGCACTTTTTGAAAAGCTTGGCCAATATAAATTATTGCTCAAAAAAAAAATTTTAGAGTGATTAGCCAAACACAAACTGTTTTTTTTTAAAAGTACTTTTGGAAAAAGCACTTCTCAAAATAAGTTAATTTTTTCGGTTTGACCAAACATGCTATTAGTTTATGCGGTTGTAGCATAAACTGTTCATACCGGAACCAACCTAATAAATCCAAAAAGCATTGGGGTCTGTTTACGGTTTGAATTGTTTGGAAGTTCATGAGCCATGCTTCTTTATATTCAAATAATAATAGCAATAAAGATGAGGACAGAAAAACTCGATTAATCAACATATCCATATTGCAGAGATTTCAGTTGACTGTAAAAAGTAAGACGACCATAATTGAGTTCGGTGGCGATAACAAATGGAGTAAAAATGATTGAAGTCAGTCCGAATGGAACAAAACAGGATGGGTCTATAATCAGATTAAGGGGTGGATATCCTGACCTGCCATCGATATCTTCGTCACTAGCACACAAATGGCCCTCCCTCACTCCTATATATATATATATATATATATATATATATATATATATATATATATATATATATATATATATATATATATATATATATAGTCAGATTTACAAGTGGTCATTCAAAAATAGTCACATGTTCAAAAGTAATCGAGATTTAACCAATTTTTATGTAAAGATAAATTTGAGCAAAAATACTGTTCAAAATCCAAAAAGTATTCCAGCATAATATACTGGGCTTTCAATGTAATATAATTATACTGGAGTTCCAGTAGGGGCTTCTGCATCTGTACCCACTTTTTGTGCCACGTTTTAACTTATACCCGCTTTGTAAAAAAATTGCATTCGTACCCGTTTTTGTGCATAACTTCAGCATGCGGGAATGAAGTAGCAAAGACAATCACGCAAAACTTCAACATTCTAGTAGACGGGCCTGAAGTAGCTTGCGAACTTCAGCTCTAGAGTTGAAGTTTTTCAGCTCTAGTAAATGGGGAGAGCTGAAGTTTTTGTCTTTGTAAGTGGGGAACTTCTGAAGTTTTCCCAGTTATAAGAGCTGAAATTTTTGTCTTTGTAAATGGAAAATTTCAGCATATGGGGCTGAAGTTCCGCAGTTATAAAGACGAAAACTTCAGCATACGGGCTGAAGTTCACTCAAAAATTCCTCAAAGAAAGCAAGCAGCAAGTCAGTCTGCGCATAGCATACTATCTC
>ML366018.1:0-25541 GCA_005239505.1 Nicotiana paniculata
TTATGAGTTCGGAGGTTTATGTGTTTGGAAGTTTACGAGTTTAGAAATTATAAAGTTTACGGGATTGAAATTTCGCGGTTTCGAAAGTTTAGCGGTTAGGAAGTTTGTGAAATTTGTGGGCTCGGAAGGTTGTTGGTTCGAAAGTTTATGTCTTCATGTTTATTGTATCTAAATTATTTATGAATACTCTTGAAAAGTTATTTTCCTTAATTTGCATACCGAAATATTTATATTTTACTAATCCTTATATAATTAATCATGGAATAACCAATCCTTTCATATTAATCCCAACATAACTAAACTCTATGTCATTAAACATGTATAACCCTAACCAGCAACTAAACGACCCCTGAATTATTCTGAACCACTAGTTAAGTTAATTGTATTAGTTCCCTTTAATTACTATGATTTAGGGCGTCGTTAAGAGGGTTAAGTTATAAGAACCTGAATCTGAGTACTTATATGTAGTTTTGAGAAGGGGGAACGGTGGAAACACCGGATTTGTGTAGTTTTTTATCTCTTTGCTATTATGTAAATCCATGAAAAATAACCACCGAACATAAGTTCCATGCACCTTGACCCACCACCCAATCCATCCAAGGACCAACATGCTTTGTCGCACCATCACCGCTCACCTTCACCCAAACTTTGCTCACCAACAACTAATTCACTTCTTACCCCCAACACATGCCACCAAACACATTCCTATCATGACTTGACCGACGAAACAACTACAAATGAACTCCACAGAGACACCTTCATACTACTTACCTCTGCCGATAAGTCATGCTTATACTCGCCTTGGAAATATTCTGTCATTGTTAAAGTGTTTGGCCAGAAAGTGGGGCACCAAACACTACGCACAAAACTCACAACTCTATGCCAACCCATAGAGGAACTACCTCTAATCGACCTAGGGTGTGATTTATATCTAGTAAAGTTCCAAAAGGAAGAAAATATGTTTACTGCCTTCCATAATGGACCTTGGTTCGTACTTAATCACTTTCTCTTCGTCCACAAATGGGAATCTAAATTCATAGCTTCAAACACACAACTCACATACACCGCCATTTGGTTAAGACTCCCTGAACTACCTACGGAGTTCTATGACTTTGAAATACTTCAACGTGTAGGGGAGAAAATTGGATCCCTACTCAAAGTTGACACCTGCACGCCGACAACTACACGAGGTCGATATGCAAGAATATGCATCGAAGTTCTGCTAGAAATACCTCTCAAAACACATGTCTATATTGGATCCAACAAGAACAACTAGTCTATGAAGGGTTCAATATGCTATGTGCATTATGTGGTAGACTTCGCCACACAAAAAATCTATGTTCCTCACCATCAACTCCGATATCACCCACGTCATCTACTATGTACACCCCATTACCAAATAAACCTTCAACTTCAAAACCTCCCAGTAACACCACCCATGATCCACACACACCATCTACTCTGTAGAATAATGATTGGAAAACATACATTTTCCCCTCCAAACGTTCAATAGCAAAATCACCAATCACAACCAACATCCAATCATACCACTCCAACACTGGCGTCACGGGATCCACAAGTACGTTTACTAAGCCTAAAAATACACATGTTGCTAAACACACGCCCACTAAGAAATCCATAATTAGTACTACTTCCTATAATCGCCCAATTTTTTTTTAATGAAGCCACTTTAAATTTCCTTAATGCCCCTGAACCAATGGACCAAACCGGCACTATTACCGGCCCAAGTTTTGGAGCCCATGAGCATAACAACAACACACAAAGCCCACATCCAAATCCTTATCACTCACTCCACTCATCCAATCACGCTGCTGACTCACCTGTTACCATACTCACACACAACACAACACAAGGGTACGTGGCACAAAAACACATAACGACTTCCACCAAGGATACATGCAAACCCAACTCACCCCTAACTATAGGCACTCAATTGCAAGCCTACATTACGGCAACACAATCCCCCCCCCCCCCCNAACACAAGCAACCACCACAACCCCTTCACGTGAGCTTAGACATCCATTACCCATATCAAATCAGCCATCCAAATTAGCCACTCAAAATCAATCCCCTATTGTCCCTCGTCGTTCACTTCTAATAACACTACACATAAACCTTCCTTAACAGACCCCTCACTCCCAAATGAATCGATCACTTTACAATTTTCAACATAGGAGAACACTCTCCTTTACCAACATCAATCTCCTCCATCACCCAATCTTCATCAACACAATCACAATGCAACCACCACACGATCACCTACCGTAGCCCACTCCCATCTACATCACACAATATCCACCAACCCAAGCTTATCCCCAGTCGCTGGAGATGAGCATGCAGGAACATGCACTACCTTTAGAAATCAACAACCAAGATGTAATAGTGATGATACAAAACCCGGCGGACATAACTTAGATAGTCACCTAAGGAATGCGCATGGGAGTGACTCTATACAGTCAATTCCTACGGGCCATGCCCCCCCCCCCCCTCCCGTCAGTCATTCATCATCAACCACCAATGAGTCCACCAATTCCCACTCCTCTCTCAATGATAGTGCCACTATCTCCACCAGTGAACACTATGGAACTTCCCTTTTATCCACCACAACAACCGCCCAAACCTTTATCCCTTGGATACAAACCCACTCATCCATCACACCCATCATACCACTCCATGCACAAACAACCCCATACCACCCTCTCACTCCGCCAACCAGTCCACTTCCACCACCATGTCCATCTCACAACGAACTAGACGAAATAGCTCAATTGGAAGTAGCAACAACTAAGGCAGAGATCAGAGAAACACTTCCCATATTGAGCTATCTCAATGGGAACAAAACATACACCCTCAAATAACAATATGAAAGAAAAGTGATCATAACTTGTCCACCCGAGCTACAAAGTGTCTCACTAAACAAACGTCCAACAAGAACCCTGGATGTGGGAAAGTTTGCAATAGAGTTGATCCCAACACTGATGAATATATCCTCAACAGTAGAGAGGGAGACTCCACCAAGCCCACTCAATAATCAGCCCATGCAGTTTGTCATATAGAATTGTCGAGGAGCTCAATCACCGGATTTCAAAAGGAACTTTCGTTCAATGCTTAACTACCACAAACCATCTCTTGTGGATCTACTGGAAACGCACATGCAAGACCACGAACATCTCAAGTATGACTTTAGGTTCTCACATTTAGCCCAGTCGCCAGCTGAAGGGACGTCTGGAGGAATCGATTTACTGTGAAGGAAGGATGAAATCAAACTCGATCAAGTGGCAGCCACTAGCCAAGAAATACATTCCATTGTCCAGGTATACCCTAATCCTAACGCTTGGTTACTATCCATTGTTTATGCAAAAAATGACTCCCATGCACGTACTGTACTATGGGACAATTTACGTATTTTACATGATCAAATTAGGTTGCCTTGGCTAATAGGAGGTGATTTTAACGAAATCACTAGATCTGCTGAAAAATATGGTGGCCTACAAACTAATAATAGACGAAGTGATCAGTTTATTCAATGCCTTAACTATTGTAGTTTAGTAGACTTAGGGTATACGGGTAGTCGTTACACTTGGTCTAATAATCGTAAATTATCCACTAGAATTTTAGAATGTTTAGATAGATGCTTAGCTACTTATGAATGGATAAAACTATATTTTGAGGCCTCAGTGCACCACTTGCCAAGAAATCACTCAGACCATAGTCCTTTTGCTATTAAATTTGAAAAAGCATAAAGCGCCTCACGACAAAATCTTCCGGTTTGAAACCATTTGAAACCATTTTGAAACCCATCCACAATTCACTTCTATCATTGCCCAACATTGGAATCCCAATAAACATACCCTTCAGGCCATAAAGGATTTCCAAATTCACATTCAGAAATGGAATATGACCACCTTTGTAACATATTTCAGGAAAAAAAAACCTTCTAGCAAGGTTACAAGGGAACAAAGTTCACCCTACAACTAGCCAGTTCCTACAAACTTTAGAAAAGGACCTAATGACCCAATTTAATGTTAATCTACAACTCAAAGAAGAGTTTTGGAAATTAATGCCGCACCCCCTTTTCCCTCGCGGTGTCAGGGTTTCGACATTTTGGGACAACTCCCTTCCTTTTGGGATGGGGTATGGGATTTGAAGAGTCGCCACCTAAAGGATTAAGGCGTGTTAGGTCACCTAAAGAAAATAACTCATAAATCGATTTACATCACCTGAGATTGGGTAAGGATTCGAAATAACCTTGAGGGGAAGTTGTTAGGCACCCCTCGAGGTCCACAACGGTGGGTCCCGACCAAACTCAAATTAAGAGAATTAGTCTTTAAAGGAAAATAAAACAATTTAAAAACAAATATAGATTACTTTAGAACGGGAATTAAAGGGGTCCTAGGTTCATTAGCCTATAGGATCACTTCTATGCAATACCTGGTAACCTTCCTCAAATATAGGTGTTACGCGTAGCATTAGCGCACAAGTAATCATCTCCTTTGCTACCCAATTACCCTCACCTTTATTAATTATTACCTAAGCGTTCTAATAGCATTCAATAAGTATCCTATGTGTGCACTACCCGTCCCTTACCTATGGCCCTGAAGGTGTTTAGGACCTCTATTTAAGGTGGTTCTAGACTCACCTATGTTTCTTAAAAGGAGAAAACTAAGGGACAAAAAAATCAAATAAGACTGTCACATAAGGGCAATTAAGGGGGATCATGTTTACCTCCACAAATAGGCAAATAAATGCATGCTATTCAAACAAGCGATTTTTAACAATTTAGGATCCTATTGGCATGATATCTAAATGAGCATAAATAGAATATATAACAATTTTATTAAGGCGGGGCAGTGAGTACCTATCAGTTTGCCTACTGATTTTTACCACTTACTGAATCTGGGCACGTTTCAAGCAGAAAGAAAATCACAATTTTAAACCCAAGATTTTAATTATCCTACAGGCTTACCTAAGTGAAAACCGGGCAGGATCCTATAGACATGGTATCTAAGCTGTAAACTAGTGATTGATTTTAACAAGCAGATTTCACCTTTTTAGATCCTATAGTCATGATTTCTATGTGCTGAAACTGATTACAAGCATTATTTCCTATAGACATGATGTTTAGACACAAAAACTGATTTCTACGTTTATTTCCTATAGGCATGATGTCTAAGTGTTGAAACTATTTTTACACTTATTTCCTATGGGTGTGATATCTAAGCGAGTAAAGGTTTTAACCAATTGCCAAGTGAGTTCAACAAAGAAAGATCTTAGAAACATGATTTCTAATGCGCACAGGGAGGTTTTTGAAAATATGATACTTGATGCAGAATTAATAAACGGCCTAGAAGCAGGATTTCTAGGATGCAAGTGTGAAAATTCAGGATAATGAGATAAACCCTATATGCATGGTTTCTAATGCACATAAGGAGTCATCACAACAACCTGTAAGCACGATTTCTACCCGGATATGATAAAAGATATAAAAAACCCTTTCCAGCTTTTACTAATAACTCCATATATGTTTTACACGGATTATTACAAACCAATACAAATGAATTACAATGAAAATCACTATATTATAGGGAGACTTGGCAGGCCCAAAGTCAACCTGGAAGATAGGCCTTCAATCAAGTCTGGAGTACACCAGCAGTTCATAATAACACAACTGGTCTTCTCGTGTGTCAAAGTTCCCAAGGGCCACAGGGACCCCGGACAACGCTCACACCAGAACCTTTTCAAAGAAATAGTTTTTGTAAATAAGTTTGGAAGGCTAGCCCCAGTGTGTCAGAGTTCGGAGGAGTCTCATGAACTCCTAGGTAGTGCTCACACTTGGGGGCAGGACCTTAGATATCTAAGAGTGGGAGTTGAGAATAGTATATAAAAGTAGGAGATAGTTTTTTTTGAAAAACAATTTGGATTTTAGAAGTGAATAGATTACAAAAACTACAAGCAAGACAGAACCACATTTGGCAGGTTAAATTCAGGCATGAATTCCAGTAGTTAGACTATAAACAGAACAAGGAATCATAGACAGAACATAGTCATAATTAAGTCCAACAAGGTTTCACATGTTTGGAATTGGCTTAGTTCATTAATTGTTACTAGGTGAGCATATAGACATGTATTAAACAGAGAACATCATGCTGAAGTTAAATTACTAATCAGACAGTCATACAGAGTGGGTAGCAGGATTTTAGAGCACCATTATCCTTGAAAGAAGTATACAAAAATCATGAATTAATCAGGAATATGTTAAGGTAAAAACACATACATAGGGCAGGAATTGAAGCATGCTAGTTGAGAAATAAGTAGGCAAGTGTCATGGATCAAACCGGAATATACGAACCATACTAACATATATGACAAGACAAGTTAATAGGAATTAAGTCATGCTGATCAAGAGCAATAAACATGAAAGGCATATGTTCAAATACATAACATATTGAATAGAGTATGATAACAGAAATAGGAGCATACCAGTTAAGAAGTAGTAAACAAGAAGATGAAAGCAAGTAGAATCCAAGGGTCTAGCCTTGGCTTTCAGCCGGCTAGACAGAGCACAAATAGAAGTAACAGAAAGACTACAATTGAGAGGGTGTAAGAGTTTGTATGTGTGTTTTTGTGTATTTCTATGTGTGTTCGTGTGTATTTTTCGTGTTTTTAAAATCCGAGTAATGAAAGGTTTATATAGCACATAGTAGAGTAAACCAAATAAGTCAAGGGAAATCAATTGCACACAAATAAGGCATACAACATCAATTAATCAGTCAATTAGGGCTTAGCGAGAATAAATTAACAGCAAGTAAAACTTAAATTAAGGAGAGTCTTTCACGGGTAAATCAGTAGACATGACTGAGGCTAAATAAGGTAAGTAGTAAATCAATTAGAGGTCAGTCAAAACAATTAAAACCCAGAAATCAAGTCAACAATATAATTAAGGAAGGTAGTACTAGTTACGAATCACATATAAGGAAAGGATAGGTAAAACCTTTAAGATAGATATCAATTTTTTTTAAAAGGAGAGGACAATTTTCGAACCCTAATTAAGCAAGTAAAATGAGTTAATCACTTTTAATTGACAGAGTTACAGTAAAGGGGCAAACATTAGAGCAAACAATAGAAAACCTAGGACATGCAGACATAGATATAAGAACCAGTCAAAAAAGTAAAGGAAACCGGAGTTAAACACTTCAACGTTTGAAAATATTTTACAGAAATCTCTTGAAAAATCGAAACCCTAGATTTTAGGGAAAAATGAAATTGGTTGATGATAATAGTAAAAATGGAAGAATCTTAAAGGGAAACTATTAAACAAACTCCAAACACTTCATATCTCAAGAGATCTGAACCTATTTGGCCAGAAATAGTTAGGTTTGTACACAAATAAACAGAGGTAGAAAAATCGAGTTTTAGACTGAAGATTTGAAACCATGAAAACACAAAAAAATGATAATACTCACAAACAATGGGTGAATACAAACGGATTCACCAAGAGACAGAGGGAATCGAACTAGGTCTATTCGAATCTCTTCGAGATTCTGTCAAATAACATGGAAGTCGAACACCCAGTAGAGATAGGAGGCCAGATAAGGCATGGAATCGAAGGAATAAACCATGAATCGAAGGGGGTTTCAGGTGACGGCGGGTTAGGGTTAGGGGGAGGTTGAGAGAGAATATAAGAGGAAGGGATTTAGGGGGCGGTGGATTTTTAGAAATTAGTAGGGTTTGGGGGTTACGGGTTAATTAAAACGGTAAGAAATATCTTGGACCATTGACCCCTGAGATCAATGGCCAGGATTCAATATGGGGTTTGGTTGGGTTTAAATAATTGGGTTATGGGTATTGGGTCAGGATTGTGATTTATTTGGGCTGGGGTAGTATTTGGGGTAAGGTCCGAAATTAAACAAATTAAAAGAAGCTATTTGTTAAATACTCAATTGATTTGATAAATAATTTGTAAAAATAGTTAATAAATTATAAAAAATGATTTTATGCATAAAAATGATTTAAAATAATTACTTAATATTATAAAATACAAAAGGTTATTTTCTAGTGAAATAAGGTAATTATGCACACATGAGCTATTATTGCAAAGTTATTGCAATTATAACTCTAAAATGTAGATATGGCTATTCATGAAATAATTAAAACCTAGTATAAATATAAAAATTATAAAATTAAGCAAATACAATTATCATAAATCTATTTGTAATGCAATTAGTAATTATTTATATCATAAAATACTGGTATTAAAATTTCTTTAAAAAATGCATAAATCATGGAATTAATTGATGTTTATGCATTGTTTTGAAGATATATATGCATTTTGAAAATAATATAGAGAAAAATTGGGTATCAACAGCTGCCCCTCTTTACCCGGGAAGGATGAAAGAGTTATCGGGTAAAGATATGATGGCCAATTTTGATCGAGTAAGGTGATTCGAGAGACATAGGCCGCACTCTGGTTTTCGAGCTGCCTACATATCCCCGGTTTTACATGAATCAGGTCGTGTGTAGTTCTGGATCCACTGGCGGAATATACCGATGAAGTTATCACAAGGACGGATATAAGGTTTCGAATAGGTGAAATGGTTATGGTGAGCGGTCATGTTTGAAATAGTTTGAAGGAAATGGAGCGGGATTGATCCCGTTGGGGTAATGGTTGCTCATCAGGTTACTTGCAAATCATAATATGCGCTGCAAGCATATATCTTTGTGTGAATTTAAACATGATGCAAATTCCCTTCAGACCATGAGAATTATCTTTGGATGGTTGAGGATGACGTCCTTAGACCATGATACCACGGGCCATGAATTGTGCGGTAAGGGATTTGTAGGACATGAAATGGTGTTCTCGGGCCATGAAAATGGTGACTCCGAACCATGACGTCTTTGAATAATGATATGCAAGCTTGAGAGATACTTAGTCTATGGCATGGTGTCTTCCGGCTATGAGGATGGTGCCTTCAGACTATGACGCCTTCGGACAAGCTGGTGATATTTCAGCCCATGAGGTGCAAATAAATGATGCTAGGAGCGACAAGACAAGGCTTAGTCTTGCATGGAGTTGAGGGCAGAGCTTAGCCCGAGAGAATAGAATAAATAATGCAAGGGATATGATGCTTAGTCTCGTGCGGGATTCGGGACAACGCTTAGTCCCATGCAAAGAGAAGGCAATTCTTAGCCTTATGCAAGATTCTGGACATTGCTTAGTCCCATGCAAGTGAAGGTAGTGCTTAACCTTATGCCAATAGGGAGGCAGGGCTTAGACTCATGCAAAGTTTAGGACATGGCTTAGTCTCATGCAAGGAGAAGGCAGTGCTTAGCCTTACGCAAGTGAAGGCAATGTTTAGCCTTATGCAGATAGGGAGGTAAGGCTTAGCCTCCTGAAAATAGCGAGGCAGGGCTTGGCCTCATGCAAAGATTGAGACAAAGACTAGTCTCATGCAAAGAGAAGGCAGAGCTTAGCCTTATGCAAGGTGGAGGCAATGCTTAGCCTCATGCAAATAGGGAGGCAGGGCTTGGCCTCATGCAAAGTTCGGGACAGGGCATAGTCCCATGCAGGGAGAAGGCAGTGCTTAGCGTTATGCAAGGTGGAGGCAATGCTTAGCCTCATGCATGATTTGAGACAATGCTTAGTCTCATGCAAATAAAAGCCAGAGCTTAGCTTTATGCAAATACGAAGGCAATGCTTAGCCTCATGCAGGATTGAGACAGAACTTAGTCTCATGCAATGAATAAATAATAGGTGATAGCAGAGTATTTCTTAGCTGGGAATGAGTTCGGTATCTTTGTTGTTATGAAGGTGGTGATTCCAAGGTGTGCATATTCCTTGTCCTGCATTTAAAGAAAATAGTGAGTTTTGCAGGAGGAAGGTTGGTTCGTGCCTCCGTCGACTTGCTTGATTTCTTCGCTCTATCTGAAGATCCTGTTCAAATTATTGGGGCAACATTTGCTAAAGGAGAGTTTATTTCAAAAGCAGGCATGCATAGTTTTCAAAGACATAGTAAAATATAGCTTAGAAAATTGGTTAGATGAACCAGGGACTGTGACACGATCAGAGACATTGCGACTTCTTCTGCCATAAAATTTTGAGGGTCCTTCCTCAAAATTCTGCCCCAGTTGACTAGACAACATTTCTGACTGCTCTATATGTTGCAATTGGCTGAACTTGCTTGGAATTTTGAGGGTCCTCCTCAAACTTCTACCCCAGTTTCTGATGATGGGAAAATAGAAATTTTATTGAATTGTGACCGAACCCACAAGGCTGCCTACGTATCCCCTCTTAAAAGAGAATCAGGTCGAGCATAGTTCAATTTACATCATATGATGAAACATAAAAAGTTTACACATACTATCGTTTGACTGCATCTGAATTGATAGGCTTTGTCCAGATTTCTCCGTCCATTTTTGCGAGCGTGAGGGCTCCTCCTGTTAGTACTCTGTGAACTATGTAAGGACCTTTCCATTTGGGAGAGAATTTCCCTTTGGCTTCATCTTGATGCGAAAAGATCTTCTTTAACACTAGTTGTCCCGGTGTGAATTATGTTGGTTTGACTCTTTTGTTGAAAGCTCTGGACATTCTGTTCTGATAAAATTGGCTGTGGCACACTGTACTCATCCTATTTCCATCTATGAGGGCGAGCTGATCATAACGACTCCTTATCCATTCTGCATCGCTGAGCTCAGCTTCTTGTATGATTCTCTAGGAAGGAATTTCCACTTCGGCGGGAATGACAACCTCAGTACCATAAACCAGCAGAGAGGGAGTTTCCATGGTTGATGTTCGGACTGTGGTACGGTATCCTAGTAAGGGGAATAGTAGCTTCTCGTGCCATTGTTTGTGATTTTCTACCATTTTCCTCAGTATCTTCTTGATATTTTTTTTGGCAGCTTCCACGACTCCGTTCATTTGTGGTCTATACGCTGTAGAATTCTTGTGCTTGATTTTGAAAGTCTCACACATGGCTTTCATCAGATCGCTGTTGACATTGGCGGCATTGTCAGTGATGATGGACTCTGGAACCCCAAACCGACAAATAATTCAGTCACGAACAAAACCCGTAGAGACCCTCTTAGTTACAGCTTTGTAAGATGTAGCTTCAACCCATTTAGTGAAGTAGTCGATAACTACTAAAATAAACCGATGTCCGTTTGAGGCGGCGGGCTCGATTGGACCAATGACATCCATTCCCCAAGAGACAAAGGGCCAAGGTGAACTTATTGCATTAAGCTCGTTTGGTGGCACTTTTATCATATATACATGTACTTGACATTGATAGCATTTCTGAACATATCAGATGCAATCTGTTTCCATGGTCATCCAAAAATAACCTGCCCTGAGTATCTTCTTGGCCAAGACAAAACCATTCATATGCGGGCTGCGGATCTTGGCATGTATCTCCTCGATCAACTTAGAAGCTTACTTTGCATCAACACACCTTAATAGTCCCATATCAAGAGTTCTTACATATAGGGTTCCACACTCTGGACGAAATGATTGGACAACCTCCGGAGCATGCGTTTCTGAATATGGTTTGCATGCTCCGAGTATTCTCCCTTTTCCAAATACTTTTTGATGTCGTGGAACCAAGGCTTACCGTCTGTCTACTCTTCGACGTGAGCATAATATGCCGGTTGATTATGGATCCTTACTGGGATAGGATCGATGAAGTTCTTGTCTGGATGTTGTATCATTGATGACAAAGTAGCCAATTCATCGGCAAACTCATTCTGAATTATGTGGACATGCCGAAACTCTATCTTTTTGAACCTCTTCTTCATTTCTTGCACATGATGCATATATGGCAATATCTTGGAATCTTTGTAGTCCACTCTCATTGTACCTGATGCACAAGCAAATCCGAATCGCCGATTACTAGCAGTTCCTGAATGTTCATGTCAACAACTATGTTGAGCCCTAATATACAAGCTTCATATTCCGCCATGTTGTTGGTGCAGGGGAATATGAGTTTCATAGATACCAAATAATGTTGACCAGTTTCTGATACCAAGATGGATCCAATGCCGACTCTTTTGAAGTTCGTCGCTCTGTCAAAGAACATACTCTAACCGTCGTAGGCTTCAACAATTGTCTTCTCCTACGAATGATACCTCTTCATCTGGAAAATACGTCTTCAAGTCCTCGTATTCTCCTCCCACATGGTTTTCAGCAAGGTGGTCAGCCAGTGCCTATCCCTTGACTGCTTTCTGAGCTACATAGACGATGTCGAATTCACTCAACAAGATTTGTCATTTAGCCAGCTTGCCAGTGGGCATGGGCTTTTGGAAGATGTATTTCAAAGGATCCGTCCTTGATATGAGATATATTGTATAGTCATAGAAGTAATGCCTCAGCTTCTGAGCTATCCAGGTCAAGGCACATCAGGTACGTTCCAGCAGAGAGTATTATGCTTCATAAGGTGTAAATTTCTTACTCAGGTAGTAGATGGCATGTTCTTTTCTCCCTGTCTCGTCGTGTTGTCCCATAACGCAACCGAAAGCTCCATCTAGCACTGCAAGGTAGAATAACAGTGGTCTACCTGGCTCTGGCGGGACTAAAACTGGTGGTGTTGATAAGTACTCCTTGATTTTGTCAAAAGCCTTTTGACAATCCTCTGTCCAACTAGTTGCAGCGTCCTTCTTCAACATCTTGAAAATCGACTCACATATTACTGTGGACTGTGCTATGAAACGACTGATGTAGTTAAGGCGTCCCAGGAAACTCATCACATCTTTCTTGCTCTTTGGCGGTGGTGAATCTTGGATGGATTTGACCTTCAATGAATCCAATTCTATTCCCCGGCGACTGACGATGAATCCCAATAGCTTTCCGGCAGGAACCCCGAATGCACACTTTGCGGGGTTTAGCTTTAGGTTGTACTTTCGCAGTCTGTCAAAGAATTTCCTCAAGTCTGCTATGTGATTTGTGGCCTTCTTGGATTTAATGATGGCATCATCCACATATAACTCGATTTCTTTGTGGATCATGTCATGAAAAATAGTAGTCATGACCCTCATGTAGGTGGCCCCAACATTCTTTAGGCTGAATGACATCATCTTGTAACTGTACACACCCCACAGTGTGATGAAAGTCATTTTCTCAGCATCCTCCTCTTCCATCCAGATCTGATGGTAACCGGCGAAGCAATCCACAAAGACTGGAGTTCATGCTTGGCACAATTGTCGTTCAAGATGTGTATATTTGGAAGCGGGAAATCATACTTTGGTCTAACTCTATTGAGATCTCGATAATCGACACAAACTCTAACTTTCCCATCCTTCTTCGGAACTGGCACAATGTTGGCTAGCCAAATTGTATATTCAACTAACCTGAGGACATTGGCTTTGATCTGCTTAGTAACCTCCTCTTTGACTTTCATGCTCATATCAGGCTTGAATTTCCTGAGTTTCTGCTTTATGGACGGACACATTGGATTTGTGGGCCACAATGGACGTGCGTAATCTGGTCATATCGTCATAAGACCACGCAAAGATGTCCTCATACTCTTTCAAGAATCGAGTGTACTCCTCTTTCTCTGACGGTGACAAGTGGATGCTGATGGGGGTCTCCTTGACGGTTTTAGAGTTTCCTAAATTAAGTATTTCAGTTTCGTCCAAGTTTGACTTAGGTTTGTTCTCAAAATCCTCTACTTCTCTGACAATCTCCTCGGGTATTGCATCCTCTTCTTCTGAATCACTATCCTTTTGTTGCGTTGTTTCATTACATGTCACAGTTGTCGGTTCATCGAGATGGGAAATAGTAATGATGTATGGATAAAGATATGAGAGAAAAGTGGTAATAATAAACATCAATTCATTGAAAACGTCAAAAGTGATTTAAAATAATTTAAATAACGTTTTGGAACATTGAAATATTATTTAAAACAAAATGCAAAAAAAGGGAAATCTTTTTTTCTAGAAAAGTAAAATTTAAACAATGATGTTCAGCCTTGCTACCTCGGGACTCATCGGGCCCTCGATGGTCTAACAGTCCAGTTCTTGAGGAATGATCCTCTCTCCACATCTTGGATAGTAGGGCCTTCCTCCTCCTCTTCCTCGACAATTACACAACAGTCCATGTCATCATCTTCTAAGAACAAATTCCTTAATGACGCCAACGCTTCTTCGTCCCCTGATCCCCATATAATATAGGCCTGATGGAAGGTCTGACTAAGGTGTGGCACAGGCTGCTCAAGTGGATAGTATGGACCATGCCATGGTGGTGACCAATCGTTATATTCATGTCAGGTGTACTGATATCCCAACCCGAGAGTGGTACTATGGCGCTTTGATTGTATGGGTTTGGAGATGTCTTGAAGATTTTTACCAAGTCCTTTGTCAGGATTATATACTCTCCATGCTAGCATACTTTCTATCTTGCTACTCCACCACTTATCTTTCTCGATTGCGTTAACCCGTTCAATATGATGGTAGGTTTCTCCACCTAGCCTTCTTCTGTTTTCAATCACCGGGATAGTTTGACTAGTATAAATAGGGTTGCTCCCATCTCCATGTATAATCACTTCTTGGTGGTTCCACTCGAACTTCACAGCTTGATGCAAAGTTGATGCTACAGCCCCAGCGGCATGTATCCATTATCGTCCCAACAACAGATTGTAAGAGGCGAATATGTCCAGTACATGAAACTCAACATCAAACCATGTAGGACCCAACTGCAGGCAGAGATTAGTTTCTGTAATGGTAGCTCTCTTAGACCCGTCAAATGCTTTCACATTCATAGTTCTCTCTCGTATCTCATGTAGGCCTTTGCCCAACCTCTTCAACGTTGTTAATGGGAAAATGTTGAGGCTGGATCCTTCGTCAATCAGAACTCTGGCGATGGATTTGTCTTCACATTGTAATGTTATGTGCAGTGCCCTATTGTGATTCAAACCTTCAGGTGGCAGCTCGTCCTCGTGGAAGGTGATTTTGTGGCTTTCTAGAACCTGCCACACCATATTGGCCATTTCTCCACCAGTGATGTTGTTGGGTACATATGCTTCACTCAATACCTTCAATAGATCATTCATGTATGCCTCAAAATTTTGCAACAGCGACAGGATAGATATCTGAGCGGGAGTCTTGTTCAGATGATCAACGACAGAGTACTCCCTTGCATGTACCTTCCTCCAGAGGTCATCTGGACCAGTCTCAATGACGGGCGGTTTGTTAGAAGCTTGCTTTCTGGTTTCTCCTAAATGTTCAGGTGTATAAACCCTTCTTGTTCTGGTTATTCCTTGTGCATCGCCGGATTCTTCTGTCTTTGACTTTCCCTATCTTCTAGCCTCGGCCACATAATCCCAAGGTACAACTTTGGAACTGAAGGGTGGTGTGGATGCCATCGTTATAGTGAAATGTGTGGCCATATCCACTTTAAATGGAATGAGTGGTGTTACTTTTACTTCTAAAGGAACTGATGCGGCTATCTCGACTTCAACTGGCGGTTGTACCTACATCACAATGGGATTGAGTGCGGCTGCAGGTTTATTAGGATCATCACCTTCTTGAATAAGCACGATTGATCCCTCGGGATCCCATTCTTCATCAGTTTCTATCATATTAACCCCTCCACCCCTATGATCTTGGAGAGGATTGTTGCAGACATTGGGTGCAACTTCCTTCGCCTGTATGACCTTACTATCAATTAGTGCTTGGATATTATCTTTCAACGTGCGACACTCGTCAATAGTGTGTCCCTTCATGCCGGAATGATATGCACATGTCTTGTTTGGATTGAACTATTGAGATAAATTCTCCATTGACACAGCGGTAATAGGGGTGACATATCCAGTAGCCTTCAACCTTTCGTACAACTGGTCGATGGGTTCAGCGATGGCGGTGTACTGTCTAGGTGGTTTGCGGTCAAAATTAGTCCTGGGTTTTTGGTAGTTTGGACGAGTTGGAGGTGACTGATAATAGGATGGTTGGGTGTTATAGGTGTGGTAGGCGGTAACGGGTTGAGAATATCTGGGAGGCGAAGCTTGGTATGCGGGTGGAGGTGTTTGGTATGTGAGTGGAGGGATATGGTATACAAATGGAGTTTTGGGTCCTTGGGCAACCATTAGTGTTACCACGTCTTTCTTCTTCGATATACCACCTAATTGCAATGCTTTCTTTGGGGCCTGCAGTGCCTCGAAATTTGTCACCATCCCGCTTTTAATACCCTCTTCTATCCTTTCTCCGAGTTTGATGATATCGGAGAACTTATGGTTCTCAATAACCATTAGCCTTTCATAATACTGTGGATCCTGTGCCCTGACAAAGAACTTGTTCATTTATTCTTCGTCTAATACTGGTCTAACCTTGGCTGCTTCCACCTCCACCGAGTAGCATACGGAAAGTCTCAGTTGGCTTCTTCTTTAAGTTCTGGATATAGAAGACATCAGGCGCATTCTCCGTATTAAATCTGAACCTGTCCATGAAGTCGGATGCCATGCTCACCCAATTTTCCCACTTCTTAGGATTCTGGCTTATGTACCAGAACAGGGCATCTCCGGTAAGACTTCTCATGAAGAGCTTCATTCGAATCCTTACATCTTTTCCGGCCCCTGCGAGCTTGTCACAATAAGTCCTTAGATGAACTTTAGGGTCACCCGTTCCGTCAAACATTTCGAACTTGGGAGGTTTGTAACCCTCCAAAATTTTCACATATGGTTGCATGCATAGATCCTTATAGTTCAATCCTTCTATCCCTTTACCCCCTTCAACACCCTGAACTCTACTTGTCAACTTGTTGAGCTCCTCCGCCATGTTTCTGATGAGAAGGTCTTTCTCAACGAATTTTGGTGTATAGGAGATTGGTTGAGTGGAGTGAGGTAGGGTTTCCATGTATGTAGGGTTGTTCTGGTAAAGGCCATGAGTTTGGGCATAATGATGATCATTGGTGGAGTTTTGGGGTTCGGGAACAATTTGTGAGGTATTTTGGGGAGTGTGATAGGTGGTTTGCTGGTATTGAGGAGGGAGAGGTTGATTTTGAGGTGTGGTTGTATACTGGTGAGGTGCAGGAGGATTATGTGGGCGTTTGTTGGGTGTGTTTTGAGGTGGTACAGGGTTCTGGGTGTTTGGGTGATTGATGTTTAGGATGTTGAGTGCGAGAGAGAGGTTTTCTAAGCTACGGACCTGCTCAAGCTCGCTCTGAAGTTCGAGTATTTTCTGCTCAAATCGTGAAACCACATCATTTGGGGCCTGAGTACCCCGACCATCGGAAGTTTCTGCATTCTCAACATGTGCAATGTTTTATGTTCTGATGCCATTTATATCATCCATTTTAGCTTTCTCTTTGCCTTTCGGTACACTTGGAGGAGGAGAAGGTAGAGGGACCCTGGATCTGGTATGATAAGTTGATGATGCCAGTATTCATGAACCAACCTTGGGGAATGGGAATAATAATAATAATAAAAAAAGAAATAAAAAGCAAAAGGTAACCAAGTCAGTAAGGGTTCCAAAAAGAGTATTTGAAATATTTAAATACATAGTGCAGGAATATAAATTCACGTCCTAATTTGGGAGCCTCATTGTGACCGAGGTAGGCCTAGCGACAAGTTGATTTGGAGAACTTCAGTGCCAATAATTGCCTCATTTCATTAATGTAAAATAGATGAATCTAAAACGACACCAAATAAGATAAGTCACTAATGACACTTGGCCTTATTACATTTGAAAAGCAAAAACGAATAAACCTAATCTACTTGGTCCCAGAAGGACCTTCTCCAGGCCCGACTCTCTTGGATCCATCAATCAGGTTCCCCAGGTCGCGCATGTCCAACAGCAGGCTTCCCACCAATCTAGCAACAATGGTGAAATGTTACGGACCATGCCGAACCTGGGGCTTCGTGCCTCATTTTCTGCAAAACAAATAAGGTTAGACCCTTCCCTCTCCAGATTCAACTATTTATACATCAATGATTAGCATATTAGCACTTATTTATCCAAATTAATGCACAGATCGTGGTTGCGTCCGTTGCGATTATGGAAACCCCGGTGGACTTTTGGACAATGATTTTCATAATGGGTTATTATGTGGACAACATATTAACCCTGACTATGTTTGACCATGATGCATGTACAATTAATCATAGTAAGGTTTATATAGAGGTCTAGATTGGTACCCTCAAGTGGACAGCTCGAGGGGAAAGGCACGGAACCGTCGACAGCACCGTTGATCGACTAGTTTTACCACAAATAAACCTTTCCAAATTTAAGGGGTGATATGTAGGAAGAGAGCAAACACTCATCAAGCGTTGCTAAGGTATTGATTACGCATGAGTGGAATATGATGTTGAGCATGATTTATGCAACAATAAATAGCACGTTGTCACGTATTTGCATGTTAAAAGAAAATAATAAAGGCGGTATTTAATAATTGAAAAGGCGTTTAATAAAGAAAACAAAGAGGCAAGTTAGTTTCCATAGTAAAAAGAAATCATAAATGCTTGAAAATAGGCAATTAAATTCACATAAAGTGGGAAAGGGACACGGTGCGCACGTATTAACAGAATAAAGCATGCTTAAAGACTAATTCACAAAAAGCAAGTTCTTTATGGTAAGAGCCTAATTATCCCCCGCAGAGTTGCCATGCTGTCGCGCCCCCTTTTTCCTTGCGGAGTCCGGGTTTCAACCTTTTGGGACAACTCCCTTCCGTTTGGGACGGGGTATGGGATTTGAAGAGTCGTCACCTAACTGATTAAGGTGCATTAGGGCACTTAAAGCAAATAACTCATAAACCGATTTACATCACCAGAGATTGGGTAAGGACTCAAAATTACCTTGAGGGGAAGGTGTTAGGCACCTCTCGAGGTCAACAACGATTGGTCCCGGCCACACTCAATTTAAGCGAATTAGTCTTTAAAGGAAAATAAAACAATTTAAAAATAAATAGAGATTACTTTAAAACGAGAATTAAAGGGGTCCTAGGTTTATTAGCCTATAGGATCACTTCTATGCAATACTCGGTAACCTTCCTCAAATAGAGGTGTTACGCGTAGCATTAGCGCACATGTCATCATCTCCTTTACTACCCAATTACTCTCCCCTTTATTAATTATTACCTAAGCGTTCTAATAGCATCCAGTAAGTATCTTATGCGTGCACTACCCGTCCCTTGCCTATGGCCCTATAAGTGTTTATGACCTCTATTTAATGTGGTTATAGACTCACCTATGTTGCTTAAAAGGGGAAAACTAAGCGACAAACAAAAATCAAATAGGACTGTCACATAAGGAGCAATTAAGGGGGCTCATGTTTACCTCCACAAATATGCAAACAAATGCACGCTATTCAAACAAGTGATTTTTTAATTTAGGATCCTATAGGCAGGATATCTAAATGAGCATAAACAAAATATATAACAGTTTTATTAAGGCGGGGCAGTGAGTACTTATCAGTTTGCCTACTGATTTTTATCACTTACTGAATATGGGAACGTTTCAAGCATAAAGAAAATCACAATTTTAAACCCAATATTTTAATTATCTTACGGGCTTGCCTAAGTGATAACCGGGTAGGATCATATAGACATGGTATCTAAGCTGTAAACCAACGATTGATTTTAACAGGCAGATTTCACCTTTTTAGATCCTATAGACATGCTTTCTATGTGCTGATACTGATTACAAGCATTATTTCCTATAGACATGATGCCTAAGTGTTGAAACAATTTTTACACTTATTTCATATGGGCATGATATCTAAGCGAGTAAAGGTTTTAACCAATTGCCAAGCGAGTTCAACAAAGAAAGATATTAGAAGCATGATTTCTAATGCACACAGGGAGGTTTTTGAAAATATGATACTTGATGCAAAATTAATAAATGGCCTAGAAGCAGGATTTCTAGGATGCAAATGTGAAAATTCAGGATAATGAGATAAACACTATAGGCATGGTTTCTAATGCACATAAGGAGTCACCACAACAGTCTATAAGCATAATTTCTACCCGGATATGATAAAAGATATAAAATCCCTTTCCAACTTTTACTAATAACCCCATATCTGTTTTACAAGGATTATTACAAAACAATACAAATGAATTACAAAATAAAAATCACTATATTATAGGGAGCCTTGGCAGGCCCAAAGTCAACCTATAAGTTAGGCCTTCAATCAAGTATGAAGTACACCAGCAGTTCATAATAACACAACTGGGCTTCTGGTGTGTCAAAGCTCCCACGGGCCTCAGTGACCCCGGGCAATGCTCACACCAAAACCTTTTCAAAGAAAATGTTTTTGTAAACAAGTTTGGAAGGCCATCCCCAATGTGTCAGAGTTCGGAGGAGTCTCATGGACTCCTAGGCAGTGCTCACATGGGGGGGAGGGGGGTAGGACCCTAGATATCTAAGAATATGAGTTGAAAATAGTATATAAAAGTAGGAGATAGTTTTTTAGAAAAATAGTTTGGATTTTATAAGTGAAAAATTACAAGATTACAAAAACTACAAGCAAGACAAAACCACATTTAGCAAGTTAAATTAAGCCATGAATTCCAACAGTTAGACAATAAACCGAACAAGGAATCATAGACATAACAAAGTCATAATTAAGTCCAACAAGGTTTCCCATGGTTGGAATTGACTTGGTTCATTACTGTTACTAGGTGAGCATATAGACATGTATTAAACATAGAACAATATGTTGAAGTTAAGTTACTAATCAGACAGTCATACAAAAAGGGTAGCAGGATTTTAAAGCACCGTTATCCTTGAAAGAAGTATACAAAAATCATGAATTAACCAGGAACATGTTAAGGTAAAAACACATACATGTAGACATGTATTAAACATAGAACAATATGTTGAATTTAAGTTACTAATCAGACAGTCATACAAAAAGGGTAGCAGTATTTTAAAGCACCGTTATCCTTGAAAGAAGTATACAAAAATCATGAATTAACCAGGAACATGTTAAGGTAAAAACACATACACAGGGTAGGAATTGAAGCATGCTAGTTGAGAAACAAGTAGACAAGTGTCATGGATCAAATCGGAATATACTAACCATACTAACATATAAGACAAGACAAGTTAACAAGAACTAAGTCATGTTGATCAAGAGCAATAAATAAGAAGGACATAGGTTCAACTACATAGCATATTGAATAGAGTATGATAACAGAAATAGGAGCATACCAGTTAAGAAGTAGTAAACAAGAAGATGAAAGCAAGTAGAATTCAATGGTCTAGCATTGGCTTTCAGCCGGCTAGACAGAGCAGCAAATAGAAATAACAGAAATACTACAATTGAGAGGGTGTAAGAGTTTATGTATGTGTTTCTGTATTTTGCTATGTGTGTTCGTGTGTGTTTTTCGTGTTTTTAAAATCCAAACAATGAAAGGTTTATATAGCATATAGTAGAGTAAACCAAATAAGGCAAGGGAAATCAATTGCACACAAATAAGTCATGCAAGATCAATTAATCAGCCAATTAGGGCTTGACGGGAATAAATTAATAGGAAATAAAAATTAAATTAAAGGGAGTCTTTCACGGGGTAAATCAATAGACATGATTGAGGCTAAATACGATAAGTAGTAAATCAATTAGGGGCCAGTCAAAACAATCAAAACCCATAAATCAAGCCAACAATATAATTAAGGAAGGCAGTACTAGTTACGAATCATATATAAGGAAAGGATAGGTAAAACCTTTCAAATAGATGTCAGTTTTTGAAAAAAGGAGAGGACGGTTTTCAAACCCTAATTAAGTAAGTAAAATGAGTTAATTACTTTTAATTGACAGAGTCACTGTAAACGGATGAACATTAGAGCAAACAAAAGAAATCCTAGGACATACAGACATAGATATGAGAACAAGTTAAAAAAGTAAAGGAAACCGGAGTTAAACACTTAAACGTTTGAAAATATTTTGCAGAAATCTCTTGAAAAATCAAAACCTTAGATTTTAGAGAAAAATGAAATCGGTTGATGATAGTAGTAAAAATAGAAGAATCTTAAAGGGAAACTATTAAACAAACTCCAAGCACTTCACATCTCAAGTGATCTGAACCTATTTGGCCATAAATAGTTAGGTTTGTACACAAATAAACAGAGGTAGAAAAATCGAGTTTTAGGCCGGAGATTTGAAGCCGTGAAGACACGAAAAAACGATAATATTCACAAACAATGGGTGAATACAGACGGATTCACCAAGAGACAGAGGGACTCGAACCAGGTCTGTTCGAATCTCTTCGAGATTCTGTCAAATAACATGGAAGTCGAATACCCAGTAGAGGTAGGAAGCCATATAAGGCCTAGAATCGAAGGAATAAACAATGAATCGAAGGGAGTTTCAGGTGATGGCGGGTTAGGGTTAAGGTTAGGGGAGGTTGAGAGAGAAGAGAGGAGGAAGAGATTTAGGGGGCGATAGATTTTTAGAAATGAGTAGGGTTTTGGGGGTTATGAGTTAATTAAAATGGTAAGAAATATCCTGGACTGTTGATCTCTGAGACCAACGGGCATGATTCAATATGGGGGTTGGGCGGGTTTAAAGAATTGGGTTATGGGTATTGGGCCAGGGTTATGATTGAATTGGGCTGAGGTAGTATTTGGGGTAAGGTCCGAAATTAAACAAATTAAAAGAGGCTTTGTTAAATACCCAATTGATTTGATAAATAATTTGTAAAAAATAGTTAATAAATTAAAAAAATGATTTTTATGCACAAAAATAATTTAAAATAATTACTTAATATTATAAAAATACAAAAGGTTATTTTCTAGTGAAATAAGATAATTATGCACACATGAGCTATTATTGCAAAGTTATTGCAATTATAACCCTAAAATGTAGATATGGCTATTCATGAAATAACTAAAACTTAGTATAAATATAAAAATGATAAAATTATCATAAATTCATTTGTGATGCAATTAGTAATTATTTATATAATAAAATACTGGGACTAAAAATCCTTTAAAAATGCAGAAATTATGGAAATATATTAATTGATGCTTATGCATTATTTTGAAGATATATATGCATTTTAAAAATAATATAGGAAAAAATTGGGTATCAACAATTAAAATCTAGGATAAATTGGCTCCAACATGGTGATGCCAACACAAATTTTTTTCATTTAACTACACTACAAAGGCGTCGACGTAACCGTATAACTGTACTAAAAGACTCCATCAGTAATTGGATATTAGATCAAAAAGAAATTAATGATTCAATCGAAGAATACTACCACACACTATTCACTACTAGCTACTCCCACCACACATTCTCCAAATCAAACTCTACCACCACAAATACTTACTAAATACTGGAATCCCCGCTCACCCACATAGAAATTACTGAAGCCCTTAAGTCTTTCCAACCTTTTAAAGCACCGGGCTCAAATGGTTTACATTCTTATTTTTTCCAACATTACTGGCCCCAAGTTAAATCTCAAAGCATATCACTTTGTGAGAGGTCTTTACCACACATCACATTCCCTCAGTAATTAACAAAACATACTTATGTCTCATACCTAAAACACAACAACCTACATTAATCACTCAATACCGACCAATTAGTCTTTGTAACACCCTTTACAAATTAACTACAAAAATAATAGTCAAACACCTCAAACCCTTCCTAATCAATATTATTAGCCCTGAGCAATTTTATCCCATTGACGAGTCACTGACAATGCCATTATAGTGCAAAAAATTATGCACCACTTTAGAAAAACAAAAGGGGCTAAGGCCTCCTTTTTACTAAAACTAGACTTAGAAAAAACCTTTGATAAACTTGAATGGGGCTTTATCCATGATACACTTCACTACTTCCAATTCCCACCTAAGTTTATAAAGCAAATAATGTCTTGCATAACCACTTCGTCAATATCCATTTTACTTAATAGCCAGCCAACTCCTTTTTTCTCACCTTCATGAGGCATTCACCAAGGAGACTCCCTATCTCCTTATATTTTCATATAGAATATGAAAATGCTCTCCAGGAAAATTCATGTTGACGTAGATTACCTTAAGTGGCACCTTATAAATTATCTAGACATGGCCCACCACTATCTCATCTACTCTTCGCTGATGATATTACCCTAACCTCTAAACGGACCACCAAGAGCATCAACTCCAATATTGACACACTAAATCTAATTACTAGAGTGTTAGGGTTAACTATTAATTACACAAAATCAAAAATATTCTTCTCCAAGAACACATCCAAGGAAGCTAGAGAAAGTGTGTCACTCTCTTCCATATGAATGAAGGCTCAACTTTCGGCAAATATATTTGATATCCTATTTTCAACACAAAACCTACTACATCCAATTTTCAATTCCTAATCGATAATTTTAAAAATAAATTAGCAGGGTGGAAAATAAATTTCCTAACAATGGCAGGACACACTACTTTGATCAAAGCTACTCTTAATTGTTTGCCTAACCATGTCATGCAACTAATAAAAGTACCTCCTAATATCATCAATAAATTAGAAAAATATCAATGTAACTTTCTATGGGGTACCACACCACGGAAACAGAAGTTACATCTTATTAAATGGGAAACAATCCAATTTCCTAAGGAAAGTGGTGGGTTGGGTATCCATAACTTCAAAGATAAAAATAATGCATTATTGGGATCCCTAACTTGGAGACTATTTCAGTCTCCTTCCTCACACTAGGCTAGGATACTCCTTTCCAAATACTTACGCATTACGACCTCCAAAATTGTATCCTCCAACTGGAAAGCTATAACACAAGGGTGGTCTTTATGTCAACTTGGCATCAAATGACACCCCGCTAATGGAAGACACATAAGCTTCTGGGATGACCCTTGGTTAGATACTAATTTAATTTTACGGAAACTTATTAAGGGCCCTTACCCCAAAATGTTCAATCTTCCCCGCTATCCCTTTATATAACGGGAAATTCTATAAGTACCCAAAAAATCCTCTTTGATCTCCCAAGCCCCCCTAAAGGATTTAATTGCTACTTACTATATCCCTACTGTCACACCTCTTTTATGTCCCACAACCCTATTACGAGGTTGGTGAAGAGTTTTTTCAATCGAAGTGACGTTTTGAAAAGGGATTATTTATTATTTAGAGTCGCCACTTGGAATTGAGTTTTGGTGTTCCAAGCCACCTTTTATCTTGAATCCCTTAACAAATGATGGTTTGACTCTTAATTTATGGTCTACGAAAACAGAAGACTGAGTAAGGAATTCTGTTGACTGAGGGGAAGGTGTAAGACACCCCTCGAGTCCCGCGGTTCTAGCACGGTCACTTTATTGACTCATGTAAGGCTTAAATCAATTTTTAGCTATTCTTGTATTTTATTGATCATGGCTTATTTATTACCGCTTAATTAATTATTATATTTTTATTAGTTGTGTTTACCAAGATGCGGAACGCACACAAGGTACTTCTTTGAAATTAAATATTAAACCAAGGTACGGAATATACACATGGTTATAGCATAATTACTTTTAAATCTAAAGGCATCGAGACACGGAATGCGTACATGATCCTTTTATTATTTAAGCATATCAACCCAAGGTTCGGGTATGAACACATGGGCTAAT
>ML366019.1:0-11059 GCA_005239505.1 Nicotiana paniculata
CTTAATATTTATAGCAAAATAGTATAGAATTTCGGTGTGGTCAAAAAATAGTTGTTCACAAATCTAAAAATCCTTTATGTGGAAATATATGAAGTAATAATTTTTAAGAGTTAAAAATTTAACTTTTAGTTGAATTTTGTTAACGCTTTGAGTAAACATACCCGGACCCGTGTTCCGACAGTCTCGGGAGGTCTGTATAAAATATGGGACTTAGGCATATGTCCGGAATCGAACTCCGAGATCCCTAACTCGACAAATGGATTTTTGATGAAAATTGTTAAACTGAAATTTAAAGGAACTAAAGAAATTGATTAATGTTTGAACGCGTTGGTATCGGGTCCATATTTTGGTTCAAAAGCCCGATATAGGTCTATTATAACATATATGTCATGTCTGTGAAATTTGGTGGAAATTGGAGTTTATTTGACGTGATTTGGCCGTCCTGTTGAGAAGATAGTAATTTTGAATTGTTCTTGAGAAATTCATGAGTTTTGATGCAAAATCCGTAATTTTAGGTATTATTTTAGCGATTTGATCGCATGAGAAAGTTCGTAGGATGTTTTTAGACTTGTGTGCATGTTTTTCTTGGAGCCCCGAGGGCTCGGGTGAGTTTCGAGTAGGCTTCGAGATGTTTTGAACTTAGAGAAATCTGTTGTTTTGTTGTTGATGGTGCGCAGAAATTTTGTGTGTTGCGATCGCGAAGCCTCTCACACGATCGGGAAGTGTAACCAGACTGAGGGAGAAATCCTTCTATGCAAACGTGATGTATTGTTCGTGAGCACCGGCGGTGGTACCCTTCGTGAAGGCGACCAGCCTTCCGCGAACGCGATGAGTTATGGGACCTGGGGGAGGGGAATCTCGTCTATAACACGAACGCGAACGCGGCCACTGTGCCACGAACGCGATGGCTTGAGGGGAAAAGGCCTTTCACGAACGTGTGGAAGGACTATCGAACGTGAAGGCCAATAGGGCCAAAGCATCGCGAACGTGATAGGTCCTTTACGAACGCGAAAAAGACCTGCCTAGCGATTAAAACAGAACCTAAAAATTGTAATTTGGCCATTCTTTCTATTTACCGTGAAAATAGTAATTACAATTGTATTTGATTTTGCGGTTCTAAAAATATGTGATCTATTTTAATACTAGTTTCTAGGCAATGGATGCTGAATATGAGTAAGGAAAGTGTAATAATAACAAAGGAAAGTGGTGATAAGCAGATCGAGCTATTGAGAGACGGGGTTTCGAGCTGGTCGAAAATAAGGCCTCGAGGTCGAGCTCGAGTGCTTGACAGAGGGTGGTCGATGAATCTATAACAGTATTGAGGGCCTCGAAGATGGACTATTTATAATCAATAATGAGCAATAAGTGAAGAACAATCAATGAACACAATAAATAGAGAGCAATAAATCAATGGAACAATTGTAGAGAATGTTTGAATTAGAGAGCAGAGAATGTTCTTCTTCTTGTATTGAATACCATCCGTCTTACAAAATGAAAAGGGTCCCTTTTATATAGGAGGGGGAATCCCAACATAATACATGTGTAATTATTACAAAGAAATGCAGTCGGTACATCTATTTAATGTCATGGTACGGACTTGAACATGAGTAGCTAAGCACACTAGTTCTAGGGTTGTGGTTGACATGATTATTGACGTTTATTAATTACATCTTCTTTAATTCGGATTATCCTCTTGTGGTTGTTTCTTTATTTGTATTTTTAATGTGTAAATTGATGTAGCTGCCAATTCACCCTACTATCTATGTTATGCTTGGGAAAGCCGTGTTTAGATTAGAACAGAATTAGAGAGAGCTTGTTTCTGAACCCGTGGTTTGGGGAAAGATTTCGCGGTTAGGATAGGAATATACCAAACATTCTTGCTTAATTAAGTACCATGTTATATTCGTTCATGATAGACTCAATACCATAGGAATATAGTATTGCTAATTCAATCCACAAGGCGATTGTGAAGCCTGACATCACGGGTCACTTTGAAATCAAACAGTACATGATACAACTGATTCAATCCACAAGGCAATATGTGGGTCTATCTCATGAAGACCCACATAGGCACATTCAAAAATTCTTGGAAATTACAGACACTTATAATTATCCGAACATTTCCAAGGACTGTCAGGCTGACACTATTTCCCTTTTCACTGCTGGGGGAAGCTAAGGAATGGCTGCAAAAGGAGCCCGCGAACTCAATTCACAATTGGGATGATCTAGCAAGGAAATTCTTAATCAAGTTTTTCCCAAAAAGAAGACAAAGTCACTGAGGAGCTAGATTCTGGGGTTTAAACAACGAGATGGTGAGACTCTTCGACAACCTTGGGAAAGATACAAGAAGCTACTTAGTGACTGCCCACACCATTGTTGGATTAATGAGGTGTTGGGTCACACTTTAGTTGATGGGTTTTGACGAGTCATCAAAGATGAATCTTGACTCAACATGTGGGGTTAGTTGCATGTCAAGACGTATAGTGAGATCCAGATCCTACTAAACAATTTCACTGCTACTGATAACAATCTGCAAGGAGATGGGGAACCACGAAGAGCACTTAAACAAAAGGCAACATGTGTGATCGAGCTTGATCATTTCTCAGCAATGAGGGAAGATATAGCGAGATTGGCGAATCAGCCGAATAGAATGACAATGCACTAAGCACAAAAGATGCAACGTGTGCAACAGATGCCTACCTGCTGCGAGTTATGTGGTGAAGGTCACACAAGTGACATATGTCCCCATGAATCCCAAATCCATCTACTTCGTGGGGCAACAGGCTAGAGGGCCTATAAATCAAAATGCTCAATATGGTAACACATACAATCCGAACTGGAGGAATCATCCTAACTTCTCTTGGGGTGGAAATCAGAATATTAGGCCTCAGGTGAATTACAATTGTCCACCTTAACCCCTACAGAAAGCAGAAAAGATTTTGAATGACATGATGAAAAATCTCTTAACAGACAATCAACAATTGTGGACATAATTCAGAAATATAGAGAGGCAGTTTGGGAAAAGGGCTAACATTCAGAATACTAGACATGTTGGAGCTCTTCCACGTGATACAGAGAAAAATCGTCAAGTCAATGCAGTGACGTTGAGAAATGGGAGAGAGTTGGTAGAAGTGCCTAAGAAGAAAAAAGAGCAATTTGGGCTTGAAGAAGAAAGAGTGCCAAAAACCTATAGATGTAGATGAGAGAAACAAAACAGATCCTGAGCAAAAATCATAGAGAGTGTCACCCCCTTTTCCTCAAAGATGGAGAAATAAGAATGATGACCACATGTTTCAGAAATTCCTATATATGCTGAAGCAGATACATTTGAATATCCCTTTGGTGGACATGCTCTGTGAGGTCCCAAAATATGCAAAATATATTCAGGACATTGTGGAAAATAAAAGGAGGTTAACTAAGTTTGAGACCCTAGGACTTACTGAGGAGTGCACTTCCAGAATTCAACATAAGCTTCCACAAAATCTTAAGGATCCGGGTAGTTTTACCATACCCATGAGGATTGGTGAATATGATGTGGGTAGAGCCTTGTATGATTTGTGTGCGAGTATCAATATTATGTTGTTGTCAGTTTTCAAACAATTGGGCTTAGGAGCTCCGAGACACACTACGGTGATGCTACAGTTAGCTGATAGATCTTATGTTTTCCTGAAGGGTAATTGAGAACGTCTTGCTGCAGATTGGGAATTTTATTTTTCCTGCAGATTTTATCATCCTAGATTACGTGGCTAATGAGTTGGTTCCTATCTGTCACGCCCCGAACCTGGGGGGGGGGGAGAGATCGGCACCTGTTGCCTCACCTATACTTGTGTACATACTTGCAACTAAGGGACTCTGAACATATAATGTCGTACTTTGGCCATGGTCCACATTGCAAGACAGTTTGCGAAGAAAAATATAAAACTGAATGGAAACTAATGCTGACCATCATAACTACTATAGTTGACAAGCCAACAAAATATACATATAGGGCCTACAATCCCAACATACTACACTAACTGACAGGATATGTCTACAAGCCTCTAATGATGGATGTACTGTGACTGGAACAAGGCACCGACCTACCCATAGAATATATACATATATACACAAGATGTGCACAAAAATTATTGACTCAGCAACTGTGAAGGACATGGAGCTTACCGATAAAGCTAAACTCGGGCAACACCTACTGAGGAGGTCTACCCGTCTGTCTGTATGAACCTGCACGCATGAAATGCAGCATCCCTAGAAAATGGGACGTTAGTAAGAAATAATGCACCTTGTATGCAAGGAAATAAAATAAATGAAAGCTACAACTGAACTGATAATATAATAACTAAAACTAATTGGGAGTCAAATATGATCTGGAGGTATACTTACCTGCTCATATTGACTCAACTCTCTCAATATAGTGAGTAAAATAAATGCCCAGCCTTATAAGGCTCGGTATATATATGCTCTGCCTAGTAGGCTCGCTCATATGCGCTCGGCCATACTACGCTTTGTATCTTGACCAACTGGGCTTGCTCATAGGCCCTCGGCCATAGTAGGCTCGGTATATAACTTACCATCTGATCAGAGGTTGCCCAATAGGGCTTGCCCGTCGATTATAACTCGATGGTAATGAAAATACTGTAATACTTCATATATAGTCTCTCTACTCTCTTGACTAGAACAAGACAATACTCAATTGAATATGAAGTCCCGATAAGGAGAATATTGTATTTTACGAGACTAGGAAAATATACATAAATTCCAGAATATGAATTTCTCTTTATGTCTCGTCATCAAACTCATGTAATTACGGGATCATGCCAAAATGAAGGAAGGGTGTAGCCTTCACATACCTGGAGTAGGGAAAATCCATGTGATCTTCTTGAGAAGGATTACACCGTACTCTCTTAGAATTGAAAAATCTCGTTGCTATTATATTATGGAGTGACCATCGTCCTTGGCTTTGTATTCTGTATAACTAATTTGCCAAATGAATTTTGGTATTCATTCTAGATAAGAGTTCTCGGCTTGCATTTTTATAACCCACATACAAAATGGATTAATCGTATTCATTCAAGATAAGAGTTATTGGCTTTGCATTTGTATAACCCACTTACGAAATGGATTCTTGGTATTCATGCAAGATAAGAGTTCTTGGCTTTGAATTTTGTATAACTCACTTACCAAATGAAATTGTTATTAACTCAAGAAAAGTGTAGGGATAAGTATTATGCCTTCTCTTTCCATGTGTTTGCAAGGAGTGTCTCAGAAGATTATCCATGTGTCATCTTAATTAATTGTCCAAAGTCAAGTCATATCCAATCCTCCTCTACTTGCTGCCAGGTTTGGGGGGGGGGCTTTGTCCCCACCTAAAATTATCCACAAATTCTTAATTACATGGTTAATTTCCCATTAAACTAATAATTAACCAATTACCCACGTAATTAAGAATTATCTCAAATTACTTAAAATACTACTTATTTTTAATACTACTTATACATCATACTATCATGGTCATATGGTACCGTGTATGGAAATAGTCCATAAATACGAGGTATTATAGCTTGGACCGTATTTTATCCCAAATTGCCAAACTTTAATTTGACGAACTCAATTTTTTATATTTGCTTACCTTATCTCCTTCACGAATTTACTCATCACATATTTGAAATAGGATAATGCTTATAATCTCAAGAAAATCTCATTCTCGAACTTACGTCGAATAACTTACGATAGGACATTAACGTACGAAAATCCAAGACGTAACACTATCATCTTGGGATGACCTCTTTTTGCAACTGGAGATGCAATTATCATGTCCGAGAAGGTAAGATGATACTGGGGGTGGACAATAAAGAGGAAATCTTCAATGTATATCGAGCCATTCAATTGCCTCATCATTACGAGGACCTAGCCATGCTTTTGGTGGTGGAGATAAATGAACCAGCCATAGAGCCAAGGGCGTTTAAAGAAGATGCATTAGAAAAGGCATTGACGTTGTTCAATCACTTGGAACGTGAAGAAGTGATTGAGGAGATGTTGCACATTCCGGATGCATCGTTCGAATACATAAGAGAAAGAACCCAATTTGAGCCTCCGGATACGCGGCCTCCTAAACCCTCAGTTGAGGAGGCCTCAAAATTGGAACTTAAACCCTTGCCATCTCATCTTTATTATGCATATTTGGGAAATTCTAACACTTTACCTGTGATTGTTTCTTCCGATTTGTCTGAATTGCAGGAAGAAAATCTCTTAAGGGTGTTGAGGGAGCACAGACATGCCATTGGTTGGACAATGTCTGACATAAAAGGTATTAGCCCTGCATTCTGCATGCACAAAATACTCATGGAGGAGGGACACTGATGTTTTATACGTCAATAACACATAAGGGGGGGGGGGGTGCTTTNCAAATTTTCGAGTGCTGTCTCAATAGAAGAACCTAGTTCTTTTTGGTGTTCCAACTTCTACTGGTGCGGAATAATAAATGCAGTAGGATTTTCCCAAACTCTTCACTACAACTCTGAGTCAAACCGCATTTACAAAATAAACTCTTTTGTAAGCATATGACTAACTCTAATCTCTTTGTAGCAAACTAGCCTCTAGATAATTACTACAAGCTTCAAGTTAACTCTAACTTGAACAGTGTGTACCTATTACAATTTATTCTAATAAAGCTGAAAGATACAATATTAAATCACCTACTAAAACCAACTAGACTCGAAAGACAAACAGATGCAACTGGTTCTTCTAGCTGGTCAGTAGCCTTTATGTCGCACAAGGATTCTGCTTGCAAAATTTCTCTGGTAATTTTGCTTTCAGTTCTTGCTTCAATTATGTCTTTTTGCGATGAATTCTTCAGTAGGAATACTTCAACATTATATAACGCCAGAAGTTGAGATGTTCTTGTTTAGTTCTAATGCAACTATTTCTTGGTGGAAGAGTTTATGTTTATCTCAACTTCCTTCCTTTGTTTCTGTCCTTGCTGAACTCGAATTCTAACCTCTTATAAATTTGCAACATTTTCGCATTAGGAGACAACCTCTTAGTTCATGGATAATTCACATGTCATGTTTATCTCCTGTGCATGTACAGTTCTTGTGCCAATTGGTTCGTTCGAGTATGTTTTCCCTGATGGACTTGGTTCAACTGGGTAGGCAATTGTCAATCTTCAAAACCATGCAGTGACTTGGGTCAACAAATTCCCTCTTTTTGATGATGACAAACTCTGTGTATGGTTTTAAGCATTTATCATGGAGAGACCAGATTCATTGGGATATAAATATCACAACTTTTTGATATTTTGAAAAAGCACATATCTTCCCCCTTTTGGCATCATCAAAAATTTGGAAAATGATAAACTTACCAGAGTTGTTAACAATTACTCATGGCCATTGAGGCAAATGCAGGTGCAAAACATGATTAATCATCAAAAGAAACCAATAAATGTAATCTATCTAAGAAACTGAGACAAGACAATAAAAAAAATCAACAGAATTCATTGATTATAACGCAATTCAAGCACCATACAAAAAAACTAAAGCAGTCACTACCATGAGCAAAGACAACCAAAAAAACAGAAACAGAACAGATCCCGAACTGGGCAATGAGGGGGGTTTTTTGTGGCTCTGGAATTCCTTAGGTTGGGAAGGGGCAAATGAGGTTGGGGTCTTGGCTTGAAGGAGAGAAAGCATTTGTTGAAGAACACCTTAATTTTTCTCCTTCTCCTTGGCTAGTTCAGATCTGAGAGCATCCCGCTCATCTTCAACCTCATGAAGGCGAGATTTCAATCGAAGGATCTCTGCATCCTTTATCTCCCCTTCCTGCACCAATGACCAGACTTTGCTATTGACTGGCTGCTTCCTAGATGAACTAGGTTCATCCTTAGGAACATTGACAATATAATCACATGTCAGCAAATTGTTCTTCCCAAAATAATCCTTAGCATTAGCCATCTCAGCTTTCTTCACAGGAACCTCGAAGTGGGCAAGCACAGCTGTCAGAATAAAGCCATAAGGAATAACATGTGCTTTGATTCCATTTACAACTCTGTCCAAGAGATGAATGATGAAAGTTGGCCAGTTAATCTTCTTTCCCCTGTGCAGGCACTCCATAAGCGTTAAGTCCATGTAACTGGCGATGTGCCTTTGCTCTTGTCTTGGCAGCAGAAACTTGATCACAAATTCAAAGAATAGCTTCTTTTGGGGATTCATTTCACTTTTGAACACTGGCCTGGGCTCAAGTTCCTCCTCGTTTTCATAAAAGAATCTGGTGATGTTGAGAGCTGAGGCCATTCCATCAAGACTAAGCCATTTTTTCCTAGTGTAATCATCATATCCCTTAGTAGGGATATTCTGAATCTCTCCCAGCCTTTGCATCTAATGTGATCTGAATCCCCTTGACTGTGGAGGTTACCCTGCCATCCTTCACACTTGCATTGGCCATAAACTCCACCAGTTCGTTCCTTGCTAGCCTTCCTTCTAGGTGAAGGACCATGTCCTTCCATCCCTGCACATCGAGTGTATTCATCAAAAAGATCATTCTAGATTCGTCCAGATCTCTCACCAACTTTCCTTTAAGAATAGTACGCTTGCCAAACATGATGAGTTTGTCATATTTCTCACCAGAGATTTCCTCTTCTCATCCACTCCATTCTCTTTCTTCTTCTTCTTCTTCTTCTTCAACAACCTTCACTTTCTTGTCCTTTGACCTGGTCCTTTTAGCAGTGCCTGAGGGTGTGGCAGACACAGAAGCTGACTTCTTTGAAGAACACTTAGCCTTCTTGGGCTTGGGTGTCTCAACCACAATTGGAGCCGGATGCTCCTCATGATGGACCAGGTCCATCGTAACATCATCAACAATAACAACCTCAATAGGCTCTCCTACCTTTTCCTTTCCCTTGGCAACTTTCTTTTTCTTGCTCTCTCTCAAAGCCATTTCTAACTCCTCTTCTCCTTGTCGAACAACACTTCTTGTAGCACGAACCTTTGGGGCAGGAGCATCAACAAATATAGAAACTTTTCTTTTCTTTGGTGGAATTGGGGTAGTAACCTTATTTTATTTTGAAGTTCTTTTCCTCTTGGGATTGTAGGACTCCCCCAGCTTCCTCAGCATCTCAGCCAATGTCTCCTCGATAGATGAACCAGGTTCATCTGTTGATTTTTATAGGCTCTCTAAACCTGCTGTTGCTTCCCCAGCATCACTTCCCCCTAAATTTGTGACTTCTTCTTCATTAATCACAGGAGCGGGGCCACAAATAGCCAACATGGAACCGTCCTCCCCAGATCCCCTTACAGAACCTCCTTCTCCCTCTCTCTCAAGAATTTTATTTTTCCCCAGTTTTCTTTTCCTGTCCAGCACTTCTACATCAACAACTGATCCAAGCAACACAAACTTGTTTTCAGTAGTAGCAGTTTCAGATCCAACTTCAAGATTACCTTGCTCAGAACTGGATGAACCTAGTGCTTCATCCTCATTAGCAGATTTGAAGGATTCACTTGAAGATTCAGACTTATGAACCTCGCTCGCTTTAAGAATTTCCTCCAAGAATCTTGCACGAGAGCTAGAAGCAACTGATTTTCTGGCAAAAACATTTACTCTTCGTGCCCTGGGGGCTGGAGTAAGTTTAGGTGTGGGTTCAGGAGTGGGTTCAAGAACTGGAGATTTTTGGAGGGATGAAGATCTGTTTGGTGAATGTGAACTAGAACTGGAAGTTTCTTTCCCATGATCAGGGTTTGTGGAGGAAGATGAAGCAGGGGGTGGTGAAGACATTGTTATGAATAATTTTGGTAGAGAAGAGACGATTAGTTTTGGTTTGAGAAGAATAAATAACTTGGTTCGACTTATGATGTTATGAAAAGGGGAAGTAATGATGGCCCTTTTATAAGATGTGGGTATAAATTATACAACGGGCAGAATTTTTAATCAAGTGGGAATCTAATCGATGTAGGAGTGTCATTGATTAGACGGTTAAGAATCCCCTAAATCTAGGCTAATTATGTAGCGATGGGACTTCTTGGAACGGGTTCATTTTGGGATAAGTACAAAGAATTTGAAATGAACCAAATATAGATAGAGTCCTGCTCATGTTTGACTGTAACTAATTCAATCATTGTATGGAGATGAGCACGTACCTTGTCAGTCAGATGAACCAGTAGGGATAAACTAGGTTCATCGTGTTAAAGTCTTTAATTTGCCTCAATTTACAAAGATAGAAAAACATCATTAGCAACCAGGGAATCATATTAATACATGGCAAGAGAGTATGGCAGTAAAGTCATGATACTGAGCAATGTATTCTGGTTGATTATCTATGTTAGTGTTTCTAGCCAAAAAAATATTTCTTTTTTTTCAATTTTTTTTCATTATTTTTTCAATTTTTTTCATTTTTGTTTTTCAATTAGGTGATCTTAATCATCCCTAATTCAAGCCGGTTTCTCTCAAAATGCCCCCTACTTAGTGCTTTAGTAAAGATATCTGTAATTTGTTGGTCAGTAGCACAAAATTCGATTGAGATCATTCTTTTTTATAGTTATCCCTTAGGAAATGGTGTCTAACATCTATGTGCTTAGTTATTTTATGATGAACAGGGTTATTTGTCATACTATTGCACTAGTGTTGTCACAGAAAATAGGAATGCATCCAACATCTACACCAAAGTCCATGAGTTGTTGCTTGATCCATAGCAACTGAGCACAGCATGAGGTTGCAGCCACATATTCAGCCTCAATAGTAGACAAGGCTACTAAATTTTGTTTCTTGGTGGCCCAAGACACAAGGCAGGAGCCCAAAAAGTGAGCCATGCGTGAAGTACTTTTCCTGTCAACCAGGAAACCTGCATAATCAGCATCAATATATCCTACAAGGTCGAAATTACTATCGTTAGGATACCAAAGGCACAAATCAGTGGTGCCTTTCAGATATCTCAAAATTCTCTTCACTGCAGTTAGGTAGGACTCCTTTGGATTTTCCTGAAACCTAGCACACAGTCCTACATTGAACACAATATCAGGTATGCTGGTAGTGAGATATAATAGAGACCCAATCATCCCTCTGTATAGCTTCTGAT
>MDKI01057712.1:0-59633 GCA_005239505.1 Nicotiana paniculata
AGATTTATATTTGCAACGCCCGTTTAGTCTTTATAGAAGACATAGTTGAGCGTGATCAGCTAGCCTTTGCTCGCAGGTGTGGTCCTCGAGATGCAGGTGCGGAAACACTGTCAGACAGTGTGTTTCTTAAATATGGGATTCGTCATTATTTCTTCATTTCTTCCTCCACTAAAACACCTTGAGAGCTTGGGAAAAGGGCTCAACGACCCAATCACTGAAAGGTAAGTAGATTATATCCTAGAGTTAGTTAATGCATGCATTCTTAGTGGAATTTAACTACTTAATTAGTGAGAATTTAGGAAATTGGGTAGTAACCTAGGGCCTTCGTGAATTTAGAAAATTACCCGTGAATTAGCTATGAAATCAAGTAAAAATCACGTATTAATGATCCTTAGGCTATGGGTGAGTGTGTCCTTAAAAAATTTTTGGAATCCGAGCATGCGGGCCCGGGATTGGATTTTAGGATTTCTTCAAGAATGGCGAATTTGACTTAGTAGTAGGAGGATTTCCATAGTTTGAGCAGAAATTGATGAATTTGTATAACATTTGTCTAGTTTCAAGTCCTCGGGTGTAGAGTTCGGAGTTTCGGGCGCGTTCTTGGTCCAGGGAGTAGATTCGACATGAGGTGAGTCTCCTTTCTAACCTTGTAAGGGGGAATTGTCCCCTTGGGTGCTTTAAATGACTATATGCTAATGTTTGTGGGGGCTATGTACGCGCAAAGTGATGAGAGTCCGTACGTAGCGACTATTATTGTTATTTTCGGGTAGTTAGGCCTACACCATGCCTTATGTTTTCCTTGAAATGAACTATATGCTTAGTGAATTAATGTTACATGCGGCTTGTTTCCCTGAGATCATGGAATTTAAGTAATTTTAAGGAATTTTTCACGAAAAGTAATTGATAAAGAATAAATGTGTGGATTGTGTGTGCATGTGACCGCTTCGCAATTTACATTCTGCGAGCGGAGTGTTATTTCCCCCACTCTCATGGGAGCGGGCCGTACGCCATGACGAGATTGAAAGATATATATATTATGGTTCGGGCCGTTCGACCCTCGGCAATGCACCTATATGATCATTATGATGGCTCAGGCCGGTTGTCCTTATCCTGTATGCGCATGTTAAATTGTTAAGAATTCTGTTATGGATTTTGAGTGTTCAGATATATTTTTAAGGGAAAGAAAAGAATAATGAGGTAGAGATTCTACATTTACTTCCAGTATTTATTTGAATTACTGTTATTTTAAATGTTTACTGCTTTTATCATCCTTGTATGTCTGTTCCTGATATTATATCTTGCTAATTATTTTGTTGGACCTTAGTGAGTGTCAAGTCGACCTCTCCTCACTACCTCTTTGAGGTTAGAATGGATACTCACTGGGTACATATTTGTTTATGTACTCATGCTGCACTTCTGTACTTAATTGTACAGGTTCGGAGGCTGGTGCATCTGGTTATCAGACCGGAGCTCGATTCTGATCTTAGTTGGACCCGACTTCACGATGAGCTGCTTCTCCTAACGATCCTCAGCAGCACCATGGAGTTTTCTTTTGCTTATTTCCCGTCTATTTCTTTCAGACAGTCGGATTGTATATTATGTTTTGTATATTCTGTTAGTATGCCCGTAGGACTTGTGACACTAGTTCCTGGCACACACGTAGTTGTTATTTTGGTTTTGCGGGTCTGTATAGGTATATATTGGCTCATTCCTCTTTTTGACTGCTTTTGGTAGAAATGGCTTGCTATCTTTTTCAATTAATGTTTTTGAACTTTAAAACTTGGCACGTATTGGGATGTTTAACCAAGCATGGGAGGAATCCTTACTAATTTAAGTGTGGGATTGCCTAACCCCGGTGTTGGGCGCCATCACGACCGGTCGTGACAACATGGTATCAGAGCACTAGGTTAACGTAGGTCTCACAAGTCACGGGTAAACCTAGTAGAGTCTTGCAGATCGGTATGGAGACGCGTGTACTTATCTTCGGGAGGCTATAGGGTGTTACGAAAAGCTCTCCTTATTTTTATTCTATCGTGCAGTCAATGGTTTACTAACTTTTATTCTTCTATTCTCTCACAGATGGTGAGGACGCGTGCATTCGATATTCCAGAACCAGGAGGGGCCGCTACCCTCATTGTTCGAGGCTGTGGCAGAGGCCAGGGGAGGGCACCGACCCGAGGTAGGGGACGAGGGCGTCCCCGAGCTATTCCAGTGATACAACCACCAGAGGACCCTACTATAGAGGAGCAGGGTGAGGTGCCCCCAGCAGGTCCTGCTCCAGTGGACTTTATGACGGCGCCAGGATTCCAGGATATCATGGGCCGTATGATGCGGTTCATGGACACCATGTCCCAGGACAGTTTATTTTCAGCAGATCCTGCCACATCTCAGGCGGGAGGGGGGCCCCAGACTCCTACCGCCCAGGCTTCAGGTCATGCAGCAGTATTACATCATACCCGGGTACATTGCCTGTGGGTGGGGCCTAGCCTGTAGCAGCAGCATCTGAGCCCAGGCCAAATGCGGACGGGGATCAGCAGAAGTTATTGGATAGATGGACTCGGTTGTACCCTCCAGTCTTCGGGGGTGAGCAAGGCGAGGATGCCCAGGATTTTGTTGACAGGTGCAGGGATATAATGCACAATACGAGGATATTAGAGTCCCATGGAGTGGTCTTCACTACCTTCCAGCTAGAGGGCAGAGCTCGTAGATGGTAGAAGTCCTATATTCTCAACAGGCCAGCAGATTCTCCTTATATCACCTGGGAGCAGTTCACTCAGATATTTCTAGACAGGTATATCCCACCCTCTGAGAGGGAAGAGCTGTGATATCAGTTTGAGCAGTTGGAGCAGGACAGATGTCAATGACAAATTATGAGGCTAGATTCTCAGAGTTGTCTCGCCACACACTTATGATATTGCCTACTGATGCTGAGAGAGTGCAGAGATTTGTAGCAGGGCTGCACTCCGGTATTAGGGCCAACATGGACCGAGAGGTGGAGATGGGGACTCCCCATCAGCTGGTGGTCGAGATAGCTCGTCGAATTGAGGGCTATCAATCGAGAGGCAGAGAGCAGGGTCAGCAGGACAAGAGAGCCAGATTCTCCGGGTATTTCAGAGGTGCCCCAGTTAGGGGCAAAGGTCAGTTCAGTAGAGGTCAGCCCAGCAGGCCTCCATATTCAGCAGCCCCACCACCTCCCCGAGGTGTTCCACCGAGGGCTCATTTCAGCACCATGCTAGAGCGTTCCTACCGCCCTCCATCCATTCAGAGTTCACCTAGTGGTTATCCCAGTTATCCAAGATTCCCCAGTCCCTACTTCAGTGTTATGCCAGAGAGTACACATCGCTCTCCGGCCATTCAGGGTTCCTCTTCGGGGCAACAGGCTATGATACTAGGAGGTTGTTATGAGTGTGGGGATCCAGTTCATATGAAGATGCATTGTCCCAGGTTTCGGGGCAAAGCGGTGCAGCAAAATTTTCATCCTATGGGTCCAGCACCAGTCGTCAGTCCACCTAGAGGTGGGGGACAGGTCGGCAGGGGTCGTCCTAGAGGTGGAGGCCAGTCAGGGAGAGGTCAGTCAGCTCCTGTTCATTTTGGCAGGGCTCAGTCTTCCGTTGCTCCAGCTAGATTCTAAGTTATTCCTGCCAGATTAGATGCAGTGGCCTCAGACGCCGTGATCACATGTATTATTACATTATGTGGTAGAGAGGCATCGGTGTTATTTGATCCAGGATCCACTTATTTCTATGTTTCGGTCTTATTTTCTCATTTTCTGGATGTCCCTCATGATTCCTTGGGTTCTCCTATTTATGTGTCCACTCCCGTGGGCGATTCAGTGGTTGTAGACCGGATTTGTCGGTCCTATGTGATTTCATTTTTCGGGTTCGAGGCTCGAGCGGATCTCTTATTGCTCAACATGGTTGATTTCGAGATTATTTTAGGAATGGATTGGCTATCTCCTTATCATGCCGTGCTAGATTGCCATGCCAAGACAGTTACTTTAGCCACGCCAGAGTCGCCTAGGCTAGAATGGAGAGGTTCCTCAGTTAGTGCAGCCAGCCGGGTTATTTCATTCCTGAAGGCTCGACACATCGTCGAGAAGGGTTGTCTGTCCTACCTCGTCTATGTGCGGGACACCACCGCCGAGTCTACGACGATTGATTCAGTGCTAGTTGTTTGAGAGTTTGCTGATGTATTTCCTTCGAACCTTCCGGGCATGCCTCTGTATCGTGATATTGATTTCTGCATTGATTAGCTCCAGGCACCCAGCCTTGGTAAAAAAGAGTTTCACACGTAATCCAACTTTTGACAACTCAGCCAGTCACGTGGACACATGAAAACGCGACTGCTAGATGTGATCCTTTGAATAGGTACGGTCAAAAGAGGCACATTTCAGTAAAACCTCGAGCTTATCAGCCACGGAAAACTCAACTTGATCAAAACAGGAGAGAGGCATGGTCAAAATGAATCTAGACAAAGCTACGGGCAGATTCAAAGACCTACCATTAATTACTCGAACATTATGTAACCGTACCCCAATTACTGTTATCCTTTGTAACGTCTCATTAATGTCATAATTAGTCATTAATGAGCAACCATAGCAATAGTTGTACGTTATAAGAATCTCCTATATAAGGGAGGGTTATACAGCTTGTAAGGGCATCTGATTCTCGAATATAATTGACTTCACTTTTCTATTTTTCTGCAATATTGTCTGTTATTCATTTTTATCCATTTCCTTGATTATCAGTAACCCGTATTCATATTAAAAATAAGCTTTAGTCAAAGGGTCTAATTCTTTGGTTAAACAAATTGGTTCTGTTATCGGGAATCTGATAATCTTTGTTTGCTTTTCAAGTGATATCCTCTGAACTATGTCAAACTCCAACGACAACAACCAACAAAGGAGTGGAACCCCAGTTCCATCGCCTTCAGGAACCCTACGTGGTTCAAGGGAACAATCTCTAGAACGATCCAATAACAACAATGGTGATAATGATCAAACTGTGGAACAAGATCATGTAAAGCAAATGATTGCAGAGTTGTGAGCCAAGCTTTGAAAGAATTTTCGAGAGGATTACCGACAGCGTTACCTACACCGCTGACGCCACCCCCAATAACACCATCACCATGGAAAATCCTCAATCTGGGTTGGCAAACTCAGGAAGAGGAGATACTCCTAATGAATCTCTCGAAACGAGACCAGGTATATCTAATAACTCAGAATTACAAAATTTACTGCTAACCATGCAGAAACAGATGAAGGAGCAGAACGATCGCATCGAACAAATTCCTAGAGTACCACCTATCATCAAAGGCATTGATGTTGATAGATATTCTCAACAACCTTGGAAGCCAAGTGCGACACCCTTTCCTATACCCAAGAAGTTTAAAATGCCTGACGTTTCCCAAATATGATAGAACAACTGACCCACGTGACCATGTGACTGCTTTCACTACTGGGGTAAAAGGCAACGACTTAACAAAACAAGAGATTGAATCAGTCCTTGTCAAAAAATTTAGGGAAACACTTATCAAAGGGGCCTTAACCTGGTATTCTCTTCTCCCTGAAAATTCTATTGAATCTTTTGCTGAGCTTGCAGATTCGTTTATAAAAGCATACTCTGGTGCACAAAAGGTTGAGAAGAGAATGGAATACATATTCAAAATAAAACAAGGAGACATGGAACTACTCCGTGAGTTCATAGACAGGTTTCAACGAGAAAGAATACAGTTACCCAGGGTGCCTGATAATTGGGCAGCCATGGAATTTGCAAGCAACCTAAACGATAAAAGCTCAGAAGCCACAAGATGACCTAAGGAAAGTCTAAGAGAATTCCCCGCTACAACATGGAACGATGTATATAACAGGTACAATACGAAACTCAGAATAGAAGAAGATATCATTGCTCGTTCGAGAGATGAGGATCATTCCAGATCCAGACATCCTGAATCAGATAGAAGATCAGGTAAAAATAGGTAGAATCCCTACTTAGGACCCTCGGTACGCGATATCCGCCCCAGGTTCGAAAATACTAGGTCGGACTATAGACCACAAGGAAGAGACGTAGTCTCATCCTCGTCTAGATCCAGAAAAGATCGAGATGAATGACCTAGAGGTAGTACTCAAATTGGGGATCATACCTTTAATTTAAGTACTACTGAACTTGTCTCTATATTGAGAAACATGGGAGACAAGGATAAGTGGCCCAAAGAGATGCGATCAAATCCAAGTAGGAGAAACCCATATCACTAGTGTGGATTCCACAACGATCATGGGCACAAAACTGTCGATTGCAGATTTTTACAAGGTGAAGTAGAAAATTTATTAAAACAGGGCTATTTAACAGAATTATTTAGTGATAAAAGTAAACAGCCATATATGAGGAATAGGCAAGAGACCCCAAAGCCTCCTTCTCCAAAACGAACCGTCAATGTGATACACGGAGGTGAAAAAGTAAATGGAGTGATTTGCAAAACAACCACAAAGTTTACAATTACACATGGGAAACGGGCTCGTGAAAATATAGAAGAAGAAAATATAACCTTCGATGATGCAGATATCGGCGGATTAATTCTTCTGCACAACAATGCTATGGTAATATCTTTACTTATTCATGACACTAACGTAAAAAGTGTGTTGATTGATCCAGGCAGTTCAGTAATGCTACTGGCGAATCAAGTAATCCCAAATGCACGAGCCATATCAGGGTTTGATAACTCTACGGTTATAACAAAAGGAGAAATTGAGCTTAGCACTTATGCTGAGGGGGTGATCAAAAGTGCCAGGTTCCAAGTCATCGATACTGACATGGCTTATAACGTGATCATTGGAAGGCCATGGATCCACGACATGAAAGCGATACCCTCCACGTTGCATCAGGTAATTAAATTCCCCTCTGAATGGGGGATTCAACAAATCAAAGGCGATCAGCAGACCGCAAGAAATATAAACTCTGTGGTACACTACAACAAGAAAATAGAGGTGGAAGAATTACGAGATAAGGGAATCTCCCAAGCAGGTAACGCCGCCCAAACAGGCATGGAAGAAATTACTACCCAAATAGGTACGGAAGGTAATATTTATGAAACAAGTACGAAAGAAAATACTTACGAGAAGGAGAATCAAGTTACCACGGAAGGTGTACTATACCACAGAGATGCAGATTCCAGACCGGACGTCATTCGTGAACCGGAGGAAGATGAACATCAAAACAACTACGGAAGAGCTCGAATGTTCCATTATCTGAACAAAAGCCTGAGCAGAAAGTGTATATATGTACGAGGCTAGGCCCCGCTCGAAGAGAAGAAAAGAAAGCAAGGACCATTCAAGAACCAAGTGATCAACGAAGAGGTACAGAAACTCTTGAAGATTGGTTCGATACGAGAGGTAACGTACCCTAACTGGCTAGCAAACACCGTGGTAGTATCTAAAAAGAATAGCAAGTGGAGAGTATGCGTAGATTGTACAGACTTAAATAAAGCATGACCCAAAGATTCATCCCATTGCCACATATAGACAAATGATTGATGCCACAGTAGGTCATTAATTATTGAGCTTCTTAGATGCATATTCTGGTTATAATCAGATTAAAATGAATCCCTCAGATGAAGAAAAAACTTCCTTCATTAAAAACATGGGGACTTACTGTTATAAAGTTATGCCTTTTGGCTTAAAGAACGCTGGAGCCACCTATCAAAGGTTAGTGACTAAAATGTTCCAAGAACATCTTGGAAAGACGATGGAAGTCTATATTGATGATATGTTGGTAAAATCAACACAAGCACAAGACCATTTCCAGCACCTCTCTACTGCTTTTGATATTTTACGCAGGTATAATATGAAGTTAAATCCAGAGAAATGCGCTTTTGGAGTGCAATCAGGTAAATTTTTGGGTTTCCTTGTATCAAACAGAGGAATAGAGGTAAATCTCGCTCAAACTAAAGCTATAGAGGAAATACCTGATATTTTAAAAAATAAAAAGGAAGTTCAAAGACTGACAGGGAGAATAGCATATTTGGGTAGGTTTATTCCTAAATCTTCCGAAAAAAGTTTCAAATTCTTCTCCGTTCTCAAAAAGCAGAATCAGTTCGAATGGACTAAAGAATCTCAGCAAGCCCTCAAGAATCTGAAGATTTATCTATCGAAACCACCACTGCTTTCAAAGCCAAAAGAAGAGGAGAGATTGTACATCTACCTGGCTGTCTCAGAAGTTGTTGTAAGTGCAGTATTGGTAAGAGAAGAAAAAGGTAAACAATCACCTATCTATTATGTAAGTAAAACTTTGCTAGATGTTGAGACTAGATATCCACATCTGAAAAAGTTAGACTTAGCTTTAATAATGGCATCTAGAAAATTACGATCATATTTTCAATGCCACCCAATCACCGTTGTGACCTCATATCCTTTAAGAAATATTCTGCATAAACAGGAATTGTCAGGAAGATTAACCAAGTGGGCCATAGAATTAAGTGAGCATGAAATAATCTATCAGCTTAGGACTGCAATTAAGTCTCAAATACTAGCTGATTTTGTTGCGGACTTAAGTAATAGCATTGTACTGAAGTAGAAAAAGAGTTACAACTCTTTAACGGTGCTAATCCAGGCCTATGGACCTTTTTCACCGATGGTTCTTCAAATATAAAAGGTGTCGGCTTAGGCATAGTCTTAATATCACCGGGTGTAGAGTTTGAAGTTTCGGGCGAGTTCTTGGTTCGGGGAGTAGATTCGATACGAGGTGCGTCTCCTTTCTAACCTTGTAAGGGGGAACTGTCCTCCTAGGTGCTTTAACTGACTATGTGCTAATGTTTGTGGGGGATACGTACGTGCAAAGTGATGAGAGTCCGTACGTAGCGACTATTATTGTTATGTCTGGGTAGTTAGGCCTACACCATGCCTTATGTTTTCCTTGAAATGAACTATATTCTTAGTGAATTAATGTTACATGCGGCTTGTTTCCCGGAGATCATGGAATTTAAGTAATTTTAAGGAATTTTTCACGAAAAGTAATTGATAAAGAATAAATGTGTGGATTGTGTGTGCATGTGACCGCTTCACAATTTACATTCCGCGAGCGGAGTGTTATTTACCCCACTCTCATGGGAGCGGGCCGTACGCCACAACGAGATTGAAAGATATATATATTATGGTTCAGACCGTTCGACCCTCGGCAGTGCACATATATGATCATTATGATGGCTCAGGCCGGTTGTCCTTATCCTGTATGCGCATGTTAAATTGTTAAGAATTTTGTTATGGATTTTGAGTGTTCAGATATATTTTTAAAGGAAAGAAAAGAATAATGAGGTAGAGATTGTACATTTACTTCCCGTATTTATTTGAATTACTGTTATTTTACATGTTTACTACTTTTATCATCCTTGTATGTCCGTTACTGATATTATATCATGCTAATTATTTTGTTGGACCTTAGTGAGTGTCAAGTCGACCTCTCGTCACTACCTCTTCGAGGTTAGGCGGGATACTCACTGGGTACATATTTGTTTATGTACTCATGCTGAACTTCTATACTTAATTGTACAGGTTTTGAGGCTAGTGTATCTGGTTATCAGACCGGAGCTCGATTCTGATCTTAGTTGGACCCAACTTCACGGTGAGCTGCTTCTTCTAACGATCCTCAACAGCACCATGGAGTTTTTTTTGCTTATTTCCAGTCTATTTCTTTCAAATAGTGGGATTGTATATTATGTTTTGTATATTCTGTTAGTATGCCCGTAGGACTTGTGACACTAGTTCCTGGCACACACATAGTTGTTATTTTGGTTTTGCGGGTCTGTATAGGTATATATTGGCTCATTCCTCTTTTTGACTGCTTTTGGTAGAAATGGCTTGCTATCTTTTTCAATTAATGTTTTTGAACTTTAAAACTTGGCACGTATTTGGATGTTTAACCAAGCATGGGATAAATCCTTAGTAATTTAAGTGTGAACTTGCCTAACCCCGGTTTTGGGCGCCATCACGACCTGAGTAAGTATTTTGGGTCGTGCCAGGTTAATTAATAGAGGGTTAGTGACTAATTAACCTACGCTTATGCTGAAATTAAGACTCAATTAGGATAGCTAAGCCTAATTACTCAATTGAGTTAATCACATAGTGAATTCATTTAGTTTGGCTAAGTTTAAGATCAAAATGATCCACTTAATCTTACTCTTAAGCTAATTTCAAGTCATTTTCCAGCTTCTTCAACCTAGTAAATAACTTAAGCTAATTTCATTAGTACTGATTATTAATTAGAATAAAGCTAGTCAACTTAATCAACAACCTAAACCCTAAAAACTAAAAAGGTAATTTTAAGGGTATTGAAGGGTATTTTAGGCACTTCAAATGAAGAATCTTGGGTGTAACAACCCAAGAAGCTTCTAGAATTAGGAAAAATATCAAAAACAAAATCTGAAAAGCAAGAAATCATATTTTTTAAGGTAAAACAGTAATATTTAAAGAGGAATAGGGGTTGTTAATTAAAGGAACATTCTAGAAAGGAGTACAACTGTCCTATAGGATAAGAATGGACAGTTGTACCTTTACTGTTTCTGATCTTTAAGATAAGGTATATTTAAAAGATGCTACCCCTAGACTCCTTATAAATAGACTACATTATTCTCTGGAAAGAAAACCTGAATTACACATTAACACACATTGCCACAATATTCACCACAGATTTTGAGAGAGATTTTTCACAGAAATTTCACAAACACTCACACTGAAAATACTATTTTATTACTATGAAGAAAAAACAGAAAATACTGGAAAAAAATACTGAAATCATGAGTGCAAAAACATTCTAAAAATTGGTTTTCTTGTGGCTGTGGTTGTGGCTTCTTTCCGGGAAAACTACTTTTCTTGTTGATTTTTACTCAAATCTTTGGTATTCAAGCTATCATTTTCTAGGTTTTCTTACGGTTGGTTCTATTGCTGTATTAAGCTTTAAATAGCTGTGGTTTTCTTGACCTTTATTTGGTCTAATTTCTCTTTGCTGTTTTACATTTTAAGGTATGTAACTTTTACCTTGTATTACATAGAATTTCTGTTTGAAATCCTGCTAAATGTTAGTGTTTATGTGGTTAGTAATGAATAAGATTTTATGTGTTGATATGATTATACATGCTTAAATTTCAGATCTGGTTGTATGTTGATTTGTTGGATTTATATGTTAAATATCTTATTGTGAACACCAACATGACTGCTTAGTTTAAGTATGATTAAAATGAAGTTGAACTTGCATTTGTTTTTCCTGATAATTTGAATCAGAAGTCTGCTTCTAGTTTCATATTTGTTTAAGTTCCCTTGTGACTGAAATCCTCCAGTTAGGCCCCAATATTATTCAGCTAGTTAAGTCATGATTAAACATAGGAAATTAACTTTTTTTATATATACCTAAACCTTTGTTTACAAGTGGTAATCTGCAGATTTGTTTAGCTGGTTAATCGAACTCCAGTGACTATTTTCGAGGATGTTGAAGTCAGCTGATTTAATTACGAAATTTAGAAAGGATTGATTTACGTATTAGACCTAAAAATTTCATATTATCAGTTTAATATTTCTTCTTTTTTTAGCTTAATGATTGTAATATTTGAGCATGCTGATTTAGTTAGAATATGTAATAATGTTCAGATTTCTGATTTTGTTTGACTTAGCAGATAGAGTGAAGCATTGGGCCATGAGGTCTCAAACGCAAGCCCCAAAGAGATAGGTCCTATTGGGCTTATCATTCATGGCTGAAACCTTGAAAGACCTTTAATCTTATTAAGGGTCTTTATAAATCTGTATAAATTCAACTCTGTGATGTGTATATTTGTCAATGCAGTAGCAAATTCAAAAGCCATGAGTTTTCTTCATAATATTAAGTGGATGACGTGTTTCTTTAGGGCTGAACAATATGTTTTCTTCTCCCCTTGGTTTAAAAATTGATGAAACGCAACTGGCCCAATGTGTAAACTGGGCTAGACTGATGATATACACTAGCTAGCCCATTCCTTTATTTTTAGGTCTATAATAATTAGCTGCTTTAAAACTCGAGTAGTCCAACATCCTATAACATATTCACGTCCTTAACCTTATCATTAGACTCACAAATTATTTAGGAAAATTGCGTAATACTTGAGCTTTTCGCATATGTTCTTGAATCCTAGGAAGACAGTCAAATTATGATAGTTAATAGTGCTAGCCCAAAACTCAAACATGGAAACTGGGTCAAATTATGACTAATCCCTTTAGGAGCGGATTTTGAAAATATTATCGTAATTACGTACATATTCGCGTGACGTGATTTCGATTTCTTTTTACTACCAAAATAAAAGAAAATACGCGCTTGCGAGACTTTGGATACTTCTTTAAAGGAATCAAGTGTCGTGAATTAAGTACACGTACGCGTGACATGATTTTTGACACATCTAAAATCCACGGGTTTATGCATACGTAACCCGACTTAAAATAATTCTTTGAATAAAAATATATTGAACAATAAAAGCGGTAAAAATATAAAAAATGCACATAGGTATAAGATCAGTAATTAAACAATTTAGGTCAAGTTTAATCATTAAGCGACCGTGCTAGAACCACAGAATTTGGGAGTGCCTAACACCTTCTTCCGGATTAACATAATTCCTTACACGGATTTCTGGTTCGCAGATGTTTTTAAACAGAGTCAAAATTTCCTCGATTTGGGATTTCAATAAATAAATGGTGTCCCGGAACACCGTAAAAAATCATGTTGGGGAGTCTGAAAATCAATAAATAAATCCCAAAATCAAATAATGTCACATTAATTGGAAAAACTCCCTTATCCCACCTTTACCAGTAAAAAAGGAGGTGTGACAGGAACTATTGGCCCATTCCAAAAAATATTAAATATATGGCATGCTATATTATCTTCTTGTCATATATCTTTTGGTACTTTACTACAGTAGTTAATAATACTTTTGCCCACAGTTATGTTCCGTAATTTGCTTGAGAGTTCCTCTCTTAGTTAAATTGTACAAAGATAAACCTAGAAGAGGATGCATAATTTTTTTTATGTAGACATGTTTAAGAAAAAAAGGAGTTTATGATGCAATAAGAAGAGGAACTTTCTGTAAGATTATGACTTATCTAATATATTTTGGTTCAATTGTTGATAAGAAAATGCAGTTAAAGTTGCTTGCACTGTGCCATCATTATAGTTGGTGTTTATGACTTATAGCTTTATGTTATGCAAAAAAAAATAAAAAATAAAATAAAAAAAACATGTTGAGAAACAAAGCTAAAGGCAGACATGAATATTGTACATAAACTTTTCTTGAAATTCTTTGGTCAATTAAGACAAAACGAGAGATTGTTGGTAATATATATTGCGCTTTAGCTTTCAATTTAAAGAACACTATTTGCAGAGATCTAAACTGAAGCTATCTATTTCTCTGTGTCTTTGATCATGTGATTACAAGAGATTTTGGCCTTGTTAGAAATCGCTGTCTCCTTAATACAAAGAAGTTGTTTAGCCTTAACCCTTACATTGATATACTTCTATGAGATATTGTGACATATGTTGTCACATGAATGGTTATAGCCATTCTTATTGTTTCCTTAGTCCTATTTCAGATATGGCTGAACAGGGACAAGTTCGAATTGCTCTAAGTGGGAGTTCTTGAAGTCAAGGAAGGGGACAACGTAGAAGGATACATCGTCGCAGGACTTATTTCATAATGATTCAGACTCGGGGTCTGAAATCATCAGGAATGTCCCAAGGGCGAGGAAAAATGAGTTAAGGGATCGAAATGCTAAACGAAGGGAATGAGAAAAAAAATTTAGGGAGTTTAAGGAATTTAAAATGGGCCCTGATGCTTCCATTCCTGAACATGTACACCTTTTTCAGTTAAAAAGAGCTGAATTAGCTAATTACATAGAAATTAGTCATTGGGAATCATTAGATATTTTAGTGAAATTTCTTCGAGAGCCTTGGGGGTTGAAATTTTAACTGAGATTTAACATGATATTTGGCCTAGTGCGCCTTTTAACGTATATGTGCAAGAGTTAGTGTGTAATGACCCGACCGGTCGTTTTGAACTCTAACGCGTCGTTCAGCGATTTGAAGTCATGAGTAGATCCATTTCAGGTATTATGGCTCGTGGGCATGGTCGTAGTTGAATTTCGGGAAGTTCAGAGTCAAATTGGAAAGAAAATTCTCATTTCAGAATCCTGAAGTTGGAGAAATTGACTAAGATTGGGATTCTGAGTACATGGCCTCCGAATCAGGATCTGAAGGTTTCAGCAGGTTCTTATGATAATTTCGGACTTGGGCGTATGTACGGATCAGGCTTTGAATAACCGGGGAGCGTTTCAGCGTATATTGGGGAAGTCAGCATTTTGAAGAAATTTCCTAAGTTTGGCTTGAAATGCATTTCAGTGTCATTGATGTCTGTTTGAGATTCTGCACCTGGGAATAGCTCCGTATGGTGATTCTGGAGTTGGGAGCGCGATCGGAAGTGAATTCGGATGCCCGTAGGTTATTTTGAAGTCATTTGGCTAAAGGTAGAAATTTGAAGGTTTTTGAGAAATCCGACCGGAAGTGGAAACTTGGATATCGGGGTCGGAATGCGATTCCGGAAGTTGGAGGAGGTCCATAATGTCAAATATTACTTGTGTGCAAAATTTGGGATCAATCGGACGTGATTTGTAGGTTTCGGCATCGGAGGTAGAAGTTTGAAATTTCAAGTTCTTAAAGTTTGAATTTTAGTGCGATCCGTGGTTTTGATGTTGTTTGATGTGAATTGAGGCCTCGAGCAAGTTTGCATTATGTTTTGGAGCATGTTGGTGTAATTGGACGGGGTCCTGGAGGCCTCGGGTGGATTTCGGGTGGTTAACGAATCAAGTTTGGAGTTTGAAGAAGTGTTGAGATTGCAGTCATCTGGTGTGACCGCACCTGCGAGGATATGGCCGCAGGTGCGAGATTTTGGTGGCTTGGCTGGGAGCGCAGGTGCGATGTAATTTCCGCACCTGCGAAGGCGCAGATGCGGACAATGGGGCGTAGGTGCGAGATTTGGCTGGAGCTGATGAAGCCGCAGGTGTGGTAGTTTGGGCGCACCTGCGGGAGCGCAGGTGCGAAGATTGGATCGCAGGTGCGAAAATAGGCCTGGGCAGAATGTTTTAAAACCGAGATTCTTGGCTCATTTTCTCCCATTTTTCTTTGGTTTGGACGACTTTGAGGAACTTCAAGAAGTATTTTCATCATGCATTACTAGGTAAGTAATTTCTTCATGTTTTTAAGTTAAATACAAGGTTTATGCATGGATTGAACATGAAAAATTGTGAAAATTTGGGATTTTTGGAGGAAAAACCTAGAAAATTGTAATCTGGATTTTTACCACGAATTGAGCATGAATATTTGAGTAAAATGATATATTTGAGTTAGTAAAGCTATGGGTAGAGTTTATCTTCGAGAAATTTCAGAATCCGGGCACGTGGGCCCGAGGGCATTTTGGTCAATTCACTGAGCGGAGTTGTGAAATTATATAATTTGAATTTTTGCATGTATTAGAGTATATTTTCATTGGTTGTCGTTATTTGGATAGTTTTGGGGCGTTGTGCGTCCATTGGAGTCGTCGGAAGGGCTTGGAAACCGGTTATGGAATTTCGGAGCGAGGTAAGTCTCCTTTCTAAATTTGTGAGGGGGAATTGTCCCTTAGGTGAACTAATTAAATATGTGTTGCTATCTCCGGGGGTTACGTACACATGAGGTAACGGGAGTCCATGCGTAGCTACTATTATGCCATGTCCGGGTACTCTAGGACCCACGAACATGCTTTAATTGTCGTACTTATGGCTTTGTCAATAAAATATCATGTGATCCTGCAAATAATATTAGATTGATAATGTTATTGAATTGGTAATTTAATTCCTAAGAAGGCTAGACTGTACCTTTCTTAATCATTTGGAAAGAGAATTGATTCCTCCGTGGATAATTGTATTTCTGATAAAGTTATATTATTGAATATTATTAAACTTGGCAAATGAGTTTCAAAATAAAGATTTAAATTCTATTTTTCCGTGTTCCTTTAAGAAGAATTTTACCACTTTTCTGGGTAACTGCTTTCTTGATAAAAATGTGAACTTATTGTGTGAATATGTGTATCTATGGGTGCCTGAGTCTCATGTATGATTCGCGAGTAGGACAACCCTGTATTTATGTATAACCGCGTCGCATGATCGATTCGTGAGCGGGGAAGATAGATGCATCTATGTTCCGAGTCGTTCGACCCTCGGCAGTGTACAATTTATTATTGTTGGTCCGCGCCGTTCGACCCTCGACACTTTGTTTGCGCATGATAATTCCTGTGTATTTCCTGTGATTTATACATGTTTATCGGTCTAAGGAAATTCTTAATTGCCAGTTAAAAAGAAGAAGAATTGATGTGTAAAATCTGAAATAAGTCTAATGTTTCTTATCCCTGATTATGATTTAAATTGTCAACTGAAATGACGAAGATTTAAAGTGTTAAATGTGGAAGGAGTTGATATTATTTATTCCTGATTTTAATTAATTGCCTATGACATACATGATTAGTGTCTCACTTGATTATAATAAATTGAATTCTAGAAAGTGTCTAATTCGACCTCTCGTCACTACCTCTTTGAGGTTAGGCGGGATACTTAGTGAGTACACGTTGTTTTCGTACTCATGCTACACTTCTGTGCATTTTTATTGCACAGGTACTTTCATAGCGAGGTGGCTAGTTTGGAGACTTAGGCGAGCTGCATCATCCGGAGGCGATCCGCAGCTGACAGAGTCTGCCTCATATTGTATTTATTTTCATTTTAAATTCCTTGTCCAATTTGTATTTCGGACAAGCTTTGTAATATTTTGTGAAATTCTTAAAAATTGCTCATGCACTTGTGACACCGGGTTCTGGGATGTGTTTGGGAAGTATTTTATAAAAATGGAATATTAAACTGTCGTATTTACTTAGCGTATTTTATGCATTTATCATGTAATAAAGTTAAAGGTAATGATTTCAAAATGATAAAACAGGAAATTTAACTTAACTATTTAATGATCGGCTTTCTTGATAATGGTGTCCGGCGCCATCACGACCTTGTGGATTTTGGGTCGTGACAACTTGGTATCAGAGCTCTAGATTCCCTTAGGTTTCACGAGTCATGAGCAAGTCTAGTAGAGTCTTTCGGATCGGTACAGAGACGTCTGTACTTACCTTCGAGAGGCTACAGGGTTGTTAGGAGTACTTCCCTTCTTTATTCCTCATCGTGCGATTCGATTCCCTTGAGGCTTATGCCTACGTTCCTTCTTACTCAATCTTACGCGTCGCGAAGCTCTTGCTATGAATCATGAATTTGAGGAATTGAAATGGTGATACGGATATGATGCGAGATGTTTTCCATGTGTAATTGGTTGGGGCTGTTGTTGTGGCCCTGCAGAAGGATAATGTGTTGTTTCAGCTCAGTAGCTGTGTTTCTGAGAGCCTTAAGGCTATGCTCAGGTAGTGATGATGCTTATGATTGGTTATCGCGTGATGTCAATATGATGATAGAATGCTTGCCCATATGTTGGGGGTGATGAATGGCTTGGAGGGAGGTCTTCTCAGGGCGTGATTTCGAGATTTCAGCATTTTAGTTCCGGCAGAGGAAAGGCATTTGGACTATAAATGGTCAGGTTTTGGATTAATAAAGCAGGAAGACTTGGTGTTTTCAAGTAAGGTCGGATATTCACCTGTGATGTGGTGTCGTCATCATTGATCGAATAGAATATGTTAAGTCTGTCGGTGCTATGGTTTCTTCGAATGCATTGGGTCAGAGTGTTGTGAAGTAGTATTGAAGAAGCGGTTGTCAGAGATCGTGGTGCGTGGTGGTTCAGGACTGAATAGTTATTTCTAACAAAGACAGCTCGAGAAAGATGATCTGCGGAGAGTGGTGATCTACTAGATTAAGAACCCCATAGAATGATATTGAATTGATGGAGCAATTGGGCAGCATACGACGAAGGAAGATATGTGAAAAGTGCTAGGCGGTGGTTCCCTTTCTAAAAGGCCAGGTGTAAGGAACGGAAATCAGGTAGTTATTTAAACGAATGAGGTTAATAAGTGGAAGAGTGGCAGCGTAGCCCAGGAGTTCAGTGGTAAGACAGCTGCCTATCTTGAGGGAAAGTTTGAGAGTTTTAGTGGATGGTGATTGGGTCCACGAGCTTAAGTTGAAACGTGGGTTATTTTGGCAGAAGGTTGGATAAAACAGGGAGGAGTTGTTAGGAATGAAGAAGGACGCAATGTGACGGTGAATTTGAAGGTGTTGTAGCATGAGGAGCGGATGAACTGGTAAAGGTTGTGAATAAGAGCAGGGTCTACAGTGGTGAAAGGAGTAGCTTCGGGCTAAGTGGGGGAGTCCCACCACCTGCAGTTGGGTTGTAGGATTGTGTTATGATGGGGTTGCGGATTGTCGGCGTAATGGAAAGTTATTGCAGCTAAGGGAAAGGAGTAAAATGGTGATTGAGCGTGGGATTTGACGAATGAATGCAAAAGTTAGCCCTATTGGACCAGGGTTAGGCTTTGGAAGATTCAGAATTTATGCTTAAGGCATAGGCGAGTTGTTAGGATAGTGACTCAGTCACGTGCTTCATTGAAAAGGATATTCGTGTGCTAGAAGAGCCTTGGAGTTGATTGTATTCGAGGCCAGTCAGAGTGGGTGACTCTCAGCAGCGGTCCTAGTAAATTCGAAAGTTAAGAACGCAGTGTTTAAGGGTTAAAGGCAGCAGTATGATTAAGAATTAAGCTTTTGCAGTGTAATTTCAGAGAAAGGGAAAATGGTTGGAGTGCTCTATGTTATTTTTAGCGTGCAGGATAGTATTGGAGGAGTGAGAGGATTCACCCAAATTTGTAGAAAGATTATCAGGATGGGTATATCGGTCGGAGATGTGAATGCGCACAAGGAGGGTATGAGATGGTTTGTGGGATCGAGGCAGCATGGTCTCGTGAATCAAGGCCACTCGGGATGAGTGAGGATTGAGTTTGTTATGATTTGAATGGGGTTACTATTATTTCTGAGGCAGTTAAGGATGATTAAAAGAAGATAGATTGATTAGCCATGGTTGAAATGGCACATGTGCGGCAGTGATTAGTTTCGTTAGTGTGATTGAGTTATGCGTGTGGTTTGCACAGTGTGTGCGAGGTTTGACGGTTACCGTAAAAGATTTCATGTGGGAGAATTCGAGTGCTTTGGCCTGTCAGGTGTAGGCGGATCCCGGAAGGTTTATGGTGGTTCAGACCACTACTTAAGGATTTGCATGTATTGTGATTATGGTAATTCACTCGTGTGTTGTGGTGGTTCTCTTGAATTGAGGTAAGTAAAAGGTTTGTATATGATGAAGTGTTCACCCTATTAGTGGTTTAGAAGTTATGATGGAATTCTTGCGCTATCTCATATTGGCATGTTAAGTGCGGTAAGTAGTATGTAACTGGAAGTAAGGAATCGAGATTGCGGTTTGGTGTTAACAAGGATGTCATGAGCTTGGATGAGCAAGAAAAAGTGATTTGGAAGTTCAGAGTAAGCTAGTGTTATCTTCAGTGTCACCTGAGATCGATATTCAGTGAAAGAGGCTTTGTACCCTGGTCATGGGTTCTTGATGAGTTTTGCAGCGCTAGGGTGGTCAGTGGTGGATGTGCAGACTTGTTACCTCGTGGAAGGTTGTGGGAGCGTGACCACGGGAAGATGGTATAAGTGTGACATGTAGTCACCTGATTGATTGAAAATTACGACCATCAGCACTTTGTTTGCGCATGATAATTGCTGCGTATTTCCTGTGATTTATACATGTTTATCGGCCTAAGAAAATTCTTAATTTCCAGTTAAAAAGAAGAAGAATTGATGTGTAAAATGTGAAATAAGTCTGATGTTTCTTATCCCTGATTATGATTTAAATTGTCAACTGAAATGTTGAAGATTTAAAGTGTTAAATGTGGAAGGAGTTGATATTATTTATTCTTGATTTTAATAAATTGCCTATGACATACATGATTAGTGTCTCACTTGATTATACTAAATTGACTTCTAGCAAGTGTCTAATTCGACCTCTCGTCACAACCTCTCTGAGGTTAGGCGGGATACTTAGTGAGTACATGTTGTTTTCGTACTCATGCTACACTTGCTGTGCATTTTTATTGCACAGGTACTTTCATAGCGAGGTGGCTAGTTTGGAGACTTAGGCGAGCCGCAATCATCCGGAGGTGAATCGCAGCTGACAGAGTCTCCCTCATATTGTATTTATTTTCATTTTAAATTCCTTTTCCAATTTGTATTTCGGACAAGCTTTGTAGTATTTTGTGAAATTCTTAGAAATTGCTCATGCACTTGTGACACCGGGTTCTGGGATGTGTTTGGGATGTATTTTATAAAAATGGAATATTAAACTGTCGTATTTACTTAGCGAATTTTATTCAGTTATCATGTAATAAAGTGAAAGGTAATGATTTCAAAATGCTAAAACATGAAATTTAACTTAACTATTTAATAATCGACTTGCCTAACAATGGTGTCCGGCGCCATCACGGCCTTATGGATTTTGGGTCGTGACATAGTGTTCGATTCGTACATGTATGTCCTAGCAAACATGTAAATTTATTATTATGTGTTTTATCTTAATGAAATTTAAATTATGTTATTTGTCTCACCAATTACATACATTGTTTATTATATTTTTTGTAATGGATTGAGACTTGAAATAAAGTACACACTAAGAAGTGATTTTAATATTAATTAAAATATTTAGATATAGATGATGAATGAAAACGTAGTGAACTTTCGATTCTATACTAAATATAGAATTACTATTAAAATTAATTTACTCGAGTGTATAATCACATGCATAAATTGACTGTAGTATATATATTAATGAGTTAAACGTGTAATATTGTCTCTAATAACGGACATGGCATTGAAAAATATCATTGCTGACTTGAACAAGGGTGACAAACTGAATAGTGAAAATTACGACATCTGGAGTCGTAAGATGTGGTATGTACTCGACCTGCAAGTTGCTCTTGAAAGTATTAACCATGCTATTAGTTACCCAGAGGAGGTTAACACTGCCCAATACAGGAGGGATCTGGAAACTTACAATATTTGAAAAAAGAAACATTTCACTGCACGTGGAGTTATTGTAAGTTCAGTTGTTGATGATCTCATCCACGAATGTGAGCAATATCCTATTGATCAAGCCATGTGGGCACATTTAAGAGAGGCATATAGGGGTAAAACTGTGACTCGCCTTCGACGGCTGACAATCAAGTTTGACACGTACAAAAAGCGTCATGATCACAGTGTCAAGCAACATCTAAGGGTGATGTCAAATATGATGGCTCAACTCAAAGGTGATGGTCATGTTCTCTACGATGAGCAGCAGGTTCAGGCAGTGATTCAGACTATTCCCAATAATTGGGAACATCAGAAGGTTAACTTGACCCACAATGATAGCATCAAAACTTTTGCTGATGTTATCCGTCATGTGGAGCTTGAAGACGAGCGGCTTGGTGCTGCTAAAGTTGTACCTAATGCCTTTGTGGTAGAATCAAGTGGTACAAAGAGATCAAGCTTCAAGCACAAGAGAAACTGGAAAAATGACGAAAGGGTAAAGAGATTGGAGAAGGATCCTCCAAGAAAAGAAACAAACCAAATTCCAAGAAAGGAAAACGGTTCAAGAAGAAAAACAAGATTAATATGAAGTGCTACAATTTCCAAGTTCCAGGGTATTTTGTCACGACCCAAATCCTATATTAGGTCGTGATGGCGCCCAACAGCGGGGTCAGGAAAGCCAACACTAAATTTACTAAGTTTCTTTCTTATTAGATTAAACATTTCAACATATTCTCGGTTTTTAAAACATAAAACATGAACCGACAAGGATAATTAGCCAGTTTTTAATCAAAAGCAGTCATGAAGAGGCGTGAGCCAATATATATACAAACCTGAAATCCATAATAACTATCACGTGTGTGCCAGGAACTAGTGTCACAAGTTCTACGGGCATACTAACAGAATATACAAAAGATATAATATATAGTCCCACTATCTGAAGGAAATAGACGGGAAATAAGCAAAAGAAGCCCCATGGTGCTGCCCAAGGTTTCCAGGAGAAAAGCAGCTCACCGTGAAGTCAGGACCGTCTAATATCAAAGTCAAGCTCCGGTCCGACAACCAGATGCACCAGCCTTAGAAACTGTACAATTAAGTACAGAAGTGTAGCATGAGTACATAAATATATATGTACCCAGTGAGTATCCCGCCTAACCTCGAAGAGGTAGTGACGAGAGGTCGACATGACACCCCCTAAAGTCCAACAATAAAATTTAACAGAATATGAGAGAAATGGTAGGCATGTAAAGGCAGTGAAGAAACAAATATATATATAAGGCACTGAAATCCAAGGCAAGTACTGGGAATGAATAAAACATGTACTACTTCACTTTCCCCCAAATATCTGTCAAATCAATGTCCTGAATTTAGTAATAAATAAATCATGCGCATGCAGGGTAAGGACAACCGGTTGGAGTCATAAGATAGTCATGTTCGTGCACTGCCGAGGGTCGAACGGCCCGAACCATAAGTGCACCTTCCCATAAAGTACTCACATCTATGAACTGCCGAGGATCGAACGGCCCGAACCAAAACTGCATCTCTCAATCCTCTCTATGAACTGCCGAGGATCGAACGACCCGAACCAAAAGTGCATCTCTCAATCCGCCGTGGCGTACGGCCCGTTCCCATAAGAGTGGGGAATCACACTCCGCTCGCAGAATGTAAATTGCGAAGCACTCACATACACACACATTATTCCTTTTTAAATTACTTTCAGTGAACAATTCCTTACAAGTTTTCTCAAATTCCATAACATCAGGGAGGTAAGCAACATGTAACATTTAATTTATTAAGCATATAGTTCATATCAAGTAAAACACAAGGCATGATGTGGGCCTAACTACCCGGACATAATAGTAATAGCCGCTACGTACGGACTCTTGTTACTTTGTACTTACGTAGCCCCCAAATATTATCACATATAGAATTTAAATCACCTAGGGGGACAGTTCCCTCTTACAAGGTTAGAAAGGAGACTCACCTCGTGTCGAACCTACTTTCCGGGTCAAGAACGCGCCCGAAACTCCAAACTCGGCAACTACGGACTCGAAACTAGCCAAATGTTATACAAATATATCAATTTATACTCAAAGCATGAAATTCTTCTACTACTTAGCCAAATTCATCATTCTTGAAGAAATCCTAAAATCCAACCCCGGGCCCGCATGCTCGGATTCCAAAAATTCTCAAAGGAAACACTCACCCATAGTCTAAGGATCACTAATACATGATGTTCACTCGATTTCATAGCTAATTGACGGGTAATTTTTTATATTTTCAAAGGCCCTAGGTTACTACCCCAAATCCTTAGTTTTCACTAATTTAGGTAGTTAATTTAGCTTGTAATCCATACATGAAACTAATATTAGAGTAGTATTTACTTACCTTCAATAACTAGGTCGTTTGCCCCTTTTGAATGCTGAAATCGTGCCAAGGAAGAAAAAGAAGAATATGAGGAAATGCATAAAAATCCCGTTATAAAACACACTACCCAGTGGCCTACTCTATGCAATCGCAGCCTGAGAAGTGCGATCGCAGAGCTTTAAGTGACCAGTCCCTCATGGGCTTTCTGTGCGAACGCGGAGAGATACCTGCGAACGCACAGGGTAAGGGATAGCTGGGCTCTTGTGCGAACGCGGATGGGGTGTGCGATCGCACTGGGTCAGGAGCCCAACCCATCGCGATCGCGGTGCCTATTGTGCAAATCTACAGGGCATTTACCACCCCTGCCCAATTCCTTCTATGCGATCGCATCAGTGCACCTGCGATCGCACTGAAGGAAACCAGTTAGTGAAAAATCTGGTTTTTGAATTTAACTCTGAGGGGTCCGAAACTCACCCAAGCCCCTCGGGACCCCTTCCAAAGGAACTGGCAGCTCTGTATTCATGATACGGACTCGCTCAAATTTTCGGAACGTGAAAAACAACAACGAAACTAAGAATTCGACCCCACAACCGAATTGAATCAAACTTTGAACTTAAAGTTCTAAAATTCTCTTTCAATGCGTTGAACCGACCTATACTACTCGGAATGACACCAAATTTTGCAAGCAAGTCATAAATGATATAACATCACTATTCCAGGTCTCGGAATTCCGTTCGGACCTTGATAACACAAAAACACGTTTCCAACCAAATTTCAAACTTAAGAAAACTCTAATTTCGATATTGGGCGCCGAAATGCTCCCGGGTCATCCAAAACCCATTCCGAACATACGCACAAGTCTGAAATCATCATACAAAGCTACCAGAATCATCGAAACTCGATTCGGAGGTTATTTACCCAAAATGTTGACTGAAGTCAAACTTGGCCTTAAAGGCCAACCTTAAGGAACCAAGTGTTCCTATAGCACTCTAAACACTTTCGAATCCCGGACCACCCGCCCCCGTAAGTCGTAAATCACAATAAGCCGCTATGTGAAGTTTCATTTAGGGGAACGGGGTCCGATAACGCAAAACGACCGGTCGGGTAGTTACATTCTCCACCTCTTAAAAAAATGTTCGTCCTCGAACGGGTCTAGAATCATACCTGAAGTGCTGAATAAGTGCTGATATCTGCTCCGCATGTCCTCCTCGGACTCCCAGGTCACCTCCTTGACTGGTTTGCCCTTCCACTGGACCCTTACAACAGAAACTCTCTTGGATCTCAACTGGCGATCCTTCCTGTCAACAATAGCAACTGGCTCCTCCTCGTAGCCCAACTCCTCATCCAACTGAATAGTGCTGAAATCAACCACGTGAGAGAAGTCGGCGTGGTACCTCCAGAGCATGGATACATGAAAAACTGGATGAACTCCTGATAAATTGGGAGGTAAGGCTAGCTCATAAGCAACCTCTCGCTTCAACACCTCGAAGGGACCTATAAACCTCGGGCTTAGCTTGCCCTTCTTCCCAAACCTCATAATACCCTTCATAGGTGAGACTTTCAACAGAACCTTGTCTCCCTTCATAAATGATACATCACGTGCCCTCTGATCCGCATAACTCTTCTGTCTGGACTGTGCTGTGTGGAGCCTCTCTTGAATCAACTTCACTTTCTCCAAAGCATGTCTCACCAGGTCGGTGCCATATAACTTAGCCTCGCTAGGCTCAAACCACCCGATAGGGGAACGACATCGCCGACCATACAAAGACTCAAACGGTGTCATATCAATGCTGGACTGATAACTATTATTGTAAGAAAACTCGACCAAAGGCAAGAACTGGTCCCACTGCCCGAGCATGTCCTCCAATATCTGAACTGTATGCTCCGACTGACCATTAGTTTGAGGGTGTATGTTGTGCTGAGATCTATCTGGGTGCCCATCTCACTATGCAATGCTCTCCAGAAATACGAGGTGAACTGAGGACCTCGATCTGATATAATGGACACCGGCACACCGTGCAACCGGACTATCTCTCGAATGTAGATCTGGGATAACCTCTCAAAAGTATAAGTAGTAGCCACTGGAATGAAATACGCCGATTTGGTCAATCTATCCACAATGACCCAAACTGCGTCAACCTTCCGCAAGGTCCGAGGAAATCCAACCACGAATTCCATAGTGATGCACTCCTATTTCCACTCAGGAATGAGCATCTGCTGAAGTCGGCCTCTTGGCCTATGGTTCTCATACTTAACCTGCTGGAAATTAAGACACCTAGCCACATACTCCACAATATCCTTCTTCATCCGCCTCCACCAGTAATGCTGCTTCAAATCACGATACATCTTCGTAGCACCAGGATGAACAGAATACCGAAAACTGTGTGCCTTCTCTAGAATCCTCTCCCTCAGGACATCAACATTAGGAACACATAAGCGGCCCTGAAGTCTCAGAACACCATCCTCGCCAATAGTAACCTCCTTGGCCCTACCCTGAACCACTGATTCCCGAAGCTCTACTAAGCACAGATCATAGAACTGTCGGGCCTTAATCTCCCCCAATAATGAAGACTGAGCAACCACATGTGCTAAAACTCGACGAGGCTCTGAAAGGTATAATATCACCAGGCGATTAGCCAAGGACTGAATGTCCATGGCTAGAGGTCTCTCCTCTGCTGCAATATAAGCCAAGCTACCCATACTCTCCGCCTTCCTACTCAAAGCATCTGCTACCACATTTGCCTTGCCCGGATGATAACGAATGGTGATATCATAATCCTTCAACAACTCAAGCCATCTGCGCTGCCTCAAATCAAGATCCTCTGCTTGAACAAGTGTTTCAAGCTATGGTGGTCTGTATAAACTTCACAGGAAACTCCATACAAGTAGTGCCTCCAAATCTTAAGAGTATGAACAATCGCCGCCAACTCCAAATCGTGCACAGGGTAATTCTTCTCATGAACTTTTAGTTGGCGCGAAACATAAGCAATAAATCTCCCTTCCTGCATCCACACCCCAAGAAAACGCGTGTAGCATCGCAATATACTGTATACATCCCAGAACCAGAAGGCAATACTAGAACTGGTGCTGAGGTCAATGCTGTCTTGAGCTTCTGAAAGCTCGCCTCACAATCATCAGACCATCAGAACAGGGCATTCTTCTGAGTCAATCTGGTCAATGGAGCTGCAATAGAAGAGAACCCCTGCCCATATCGACGATAATAGCCTGCTAGGCCCAAGAAGCTCCTGATCTCTGTAGCTGAAGTAGGTCGCGACCAACTCTGAACTACCTCAATCTTCTGAGGATCAACCTTGATACCCTATCCGGATACCACATGCCCAAGAATGCCACGAAATCCAACCAGAACTCCAACTTGGAGAACTTAGCATATAGCTTCTGTTCCCGCAAGGTCTGGAGCATAACCCTCAAATGCTGCTCGTGCTCACCCAGGCTACGTGATTAGATCAAGATGTCATCTATGAGGACAATGACAAAGGAATCAATATACGGCATGAACACCCTATTCATCAAGTCCATGAATGCTGCTGGGGAATTAGTCAAGCCAAAGGACATCACCAGGAACTCATAATGGCCATATCTCGTACGAAAAGCAGTGTTCGAAACATCTGAAGCCCGAATCTTCAACTGATGATACCTCGATCTCAAATCAATCTTAGAAAACACACGAGCACCCTGCAACTGATCAAACATATCATCGATGCGCGAAAAAGGATACTTGTTATTAGTGGTAACCTTGTTCAACTGGAGGTAATCAATACACATCCGCATGGACCCATCCTTTTTATTCACGAATAGAACGGGAGCACCCCATGGCGATACACTTGGTCTAATGAACCCCTTAGATAACAACTCCTCCAGTTGCTCCTTCAAATCCTTCAACTCTTTTGAAGCCATACAGTATGGAGGAATAGATATAGGCTGGGTGCCTGGAGCTAGATCAATGCAGAACTCAATATCACGGTCCGGAGGCATGCCTGGAAGGTCTGAAGGAAATACATCAGCAAAATCTCGAACCACTGGCACTGAATCAATCGTGGAGACTCGGCGGTGGTGTCCCACACATAAGCAAGATATGCAGACAACCCTTCTCGACCATATGTCGAGCCTTTAAGAATGAAATAACCCGGCTGGCTGCACTAACTGAGGAACCTCTCCACTCCAGCCTAGGCGACTCGCGCATGACTAAAGTAACTGTCTTGGCATGGAAATCTAGCACGACATGATAAGGAGATAGCCAATCCATGCCTAGAATAATCTTAAAATCAACCATTTCGAGCAATAAAAGGTCCGCTCTGGTCTCGAATCCACAGAAGGTGATCACACAAGAACAATAAATCCGGTCTACCACTACCGAATCGCCTACGGGAGTGGACACATATATAGGAGATCCCAAGGACTCGCGAGGAGCATCCAAAAAAATGAGCAAATAATGCTGAAACATATGAATAGGTGGATCCTGGATCAAATAATACTGAAACCTCTCTACCACATACTGAGATAATACATGTGATCACGGCGCCTGAGGCCACTACATCTGATCTGGCCGGGATAGCATAAAATCTAGCTAGAGCACCGAAAGACTGAGCCCCGCCCGAATGAACAGGAGTTGGCTGACCTCCCCACGACTAGCCTCCACCTCTAGGACGACCCCTACCGACCTGTCCTCCACCTCTAGGTGGTCGGACTGCTGGTGCCGGACCCATCGATTGATAACCCTGATATACGGACTTGCCCCGAAACCTGGGACATTTCCTCCTCATATGAACTGGGTCTCCACACTCTTAACAACTCCCAGGTACCATAGTCTGCTGCCCCGAAGAAGAACCCTGAATGGCCGGAGGGCTATGAGAGCCCTCTGGCATAGCACTGAAGTAGGGGTCGGAGGATCTCGGATAACTGGGATAACCACTATGTGAACTCTGAATGGTTGGAGGACAGTAGGAGCGCTCTGGCATGGCGCTGAAATGAGGCATCGCTGGAACACCTCGGGGAGGTGGTGGAGGTGCTGAATATAAAGGCCTGCTGGGCTGACCACTGCTATACTGATCCCTGCCCCTAGTTGGGGCACCTCTGAAATCTCCAGAGAATCTAGCTCTTTTGTCCTGCTGCCCCTGCTCCCTACTCCTCGACCGATACCCTCGATCCTGGGAGCAATCTCTACCTCGAGCTGATATGGAGTACCCATCTCCACCTCTCGGGCCATGGTGGCCCTAATGCCTGGATGCAACCCAGCCACAAATCTCCGCACCCTTTCTGCATCAGTAGTTAGTATCATGAGTGCATGGTGAGACAACTCTAAAAACTTGGCCTCATAGTCTGTCACTGACATTTGTCCCTGCTCTAGCCGCTCAAACTGATATCGCACCTCTTCCCTCTCAGAGGGTGGGATATATCTATCTAGAAACATCTGCGTGAACTTCTTCCAAGTGACAGGAGGAGAACCTGCTGGCCTGCTGAGAATATAGGACAGCCACCACCTATGAGCTCTGCCCTCCAACTGAAAAATAGTGAAATACACTTCATGGGACTCTAGTATCCTCATGTTGTGCAGTCTGTCCCTGCACCTATCCACAAAATCCTGGGCATCCTCGCCTCGCTCATCCCCAAAGACTGGAGGGTGCAATCGAGTCCATCTATCCAATAACTTCTACGGATCACCGTCCGAAGCTGGTCTAGGCTCAAGTGCTGCTCCAATAGGCTGGACCCCACCCATGGGAAGTGTACCCGGGGTATGATGTAATGCTGCTGTCTGGCCTGCAGCCTGGGCAGTAGGGGTCTGGACTCCCCCTCCCGCCTGAGAAGTGGTAGGCTCTGCTGGAAATAAACCAGCCAGGGACATAGTGTCCATAAATCTCATCATACGGCCCATGTCTGCCTGGAAACCTGGCACCGCCATGAATTCTACTGGTGCAGGATCTGCTGTAGGCACCTCGTCCTGATCCTCTATAATAGGGTCCTCTTATGGCAGAACTGGAATAGCTCTAGGACGCCCTCTTCCCCTACCGCTGGCTGGTGCCCTCCCCCGGCCTCTGCCGCGGCCTCGGACAACGGAGGTAGCGGCCCTTCCCGGGTCTGGAACATCAGATGCACGTGTCCTCACCATCTGTGAGAGAATAGAAGAATGAATTTAGTAAATCATCGATTGCACGATAGAATAAGAACAAAGAGAGGTTTTCTAACACCCTATAGCCTCCTGAAAATAAGTACAGACGTCTCTGTACCGATCCGCAAGACTCTACTAGTTTTGCCCGTGACTCGTGAGACTTACGTGAACCTAGTGCTCTGATACCATGTTATCACGACCCAAAATCCTATCATAGGTCGTGATTGCGCCCAACAGCAGGGTCAGTCAAGCCAACACTAAATTTACTAAGGTTCTTTCTTATTAGATTAAACATTTCAACATATACTCAGTTTTTAAAACTTAAAACATGAATCGACAAGGATAATTAGCCAGTTTTTAATCAAAAGCAGTCATGAAGAGGCATGAGCCAATATATATATACAAACCCAAAATCCATAATAACTATCACGTGTGTGCCAGGAACTAGTGTCACAAGTCCTACGATCATACTAATAGAATATACAAAAGATATAATATATAGTCCCACTGTCTGAAGGAAATAGACGGGAAATAAGCAAAAGAAGCCCCGTGGTGTTTCCGGAGGTTGCCAGGAGAAAAACAGCTCACCGTGAAGTCAGGCCCATCTAATATCAAAGTCAAGCTCCGGTCCGACAACCAGATGCACCAGCCTCAGAACCTATACAATTAAGTACAGAAGCATAGCATGAGTACATAAATATATATGTAACCAGTTAGTATCCCGCATAACCTCGAAGAGGTAGTGACGAGAGGTCGACATGACACCCACTAAAGTCCAACAATAAAATTTAACAAAATATGAGAGAAATGGTATATATAAGGCACTGAAATCCAAGGAAAGTACTGGGAATGAATAAAACAATTACTACTTCACTTTTCCCCAAATATCTGTCAAATCAATGTCAATGAATTTAGTAATAAATAAACCATACGCATGTAGGGTAAGGACAACCGGCTGGAGTCATAAGATAGTCATGTCCGTGCACTGCCGAGGGTCGAATGGCCCGAACCATAAGTGCACCTTCCTATAAAGTACTAACATCTATGCACTCCGAGGATCGAACGGCCCGAACCAAAAGTGCATCTCTCAATCCTCTCTATGCATTGTCGAGGATCGAATGGCCCGAACCAAAAGTGCATCTCTCAATCCGCCGTGGCATATGGCCCGTTCCCATAAGAGTGGGGGAAATCACACTCCGCTCATGGAATGTAAATTGCAAAGCGGTCACATACACACATATTATTCCCTTTTAAATTACTTTCAGTGAACAATTCCTTACAAGTTTCTCAAATTCCATAACCTCAGGGAGGTAAGCAGCATGTAACATTTAATTTATTAAGCATATAGTTCATATCAAGTAAAACACAAGGCATGATGTGGGCCTAACTACCCGAACATAGTAATAGCCGCTACGTACGGACTCTCGTCACTTTGTACGTACATAGCCCCCATATATTATCACATATAGCATTTAAATCACCTAGGGGGACAGTTCTCTCTTACAAATTTAGAAAGGAGACTCACCTCGTGTCGAACCTACTTTCCGGACCAGTCAGTGAAAAATCTGGTTTTTGAATTTAACTCTGAGGGGTCCGAAACTCACCTGAGCCCCTCGGGACCACGTCCAAAGGCACTGGCAGGTCTGTATGAATGATACGGACTCGATCAAATTTTCGGAACATGAAAAACAACAACGAAACTAAGAATTCGACCCCACAACCGAATTGAATCAAACTTTGAACTTAAAGTTCTATAATTCGCTTTCAATGCGCCGAACCGACCTATACTACTCGGAATGACACCAAATTTTGCTAGCAAGTCATAAATGATATAACGAAACTATTCCCGATATCAAAATTCCGTTCAGACCTTGATAGCACAAAAACACATTCCCAACCAAATTTCAAACTTAAGGAAACTCTAATTTCGATATTGGGCGCCGAAACGCTCCTGGTTCATCCAAAACACATTCCAAACATACGCCCAAGTCTGAAATCATCATACGAAGCTACCGGAATCGTCGAAACTTGATTCCGAAGTCGTTTACCCAAAATGTTGACCGAAGTCAAACTTGACCTTAAAGGCCAACCTTAAGGAACCAAATGTTCCTATAGCACTCTAAACATTTCTAAATCCCGGACCACCCCCCCACCCCCACCCCCACCCCCCACAAGTCATAAATCATAATAAGCCGCTATGGGAAGTTTTATTTAAGGGAACGGGGTCCGATAACGCAAAACGACCGGTCAGGTCGTTACACATTTTGCTAGTGAGTGCACTCAGCCGAAAAAGGTAGCATTTCAAAATGCATCTCTTAGTGCTATATATATTTCTAGCAATGTTTTACTAACTGAATCTTATCCTGTGTGGATTTTAGACTCAGGGGACATCGACCATGTGAGCCGTGATAGAGAAGCGTTTATAGATTTTTGTCGAGTTCCACCTGGATCAAAGCATGTATATATGGGAAATAATGCAAAGCTTGAAGTCAAAGGGATAGGAACTTGCAGAATGGACATGCGGGATGGCTGATCATTGATGTTGCATGACGTCCTATATGTTCCAGAGATTCGACAAAACTTAGTCTCTATGTCTGTTCTTCTAGATTTAGATTTCAATTTGAGCTTTAGTCGCAATGGTCTTAGAATTACTCAAGACAATGCTTTTAATGGTTTTGGACATCGTTATGATGGTTTTCTTGTGTTAAATTGTAATCCTTCTGTGTATAACTATTATGTTGACCGTTGTGTTTTGACATGTTATTCTAGTAACAATTATGTTGATATTATTACATGGCATGCAAGATTAGGTCACATAGGGCAGGATCGAATGAATAGATTGGCTAAGAAAGGACATTTAGGTTCTTTCTCTAAAATTGAAATGCCAACTTGTAAAAATTATCTTGCCGGAAAGATTACACGTAAACTATTTGGAAAGGCTAAGAGAGCTGATTTTCCATTGCAAGTAATCCATTTAGATATATGTGGTCTAATGAATGTAAGGGCTAGGTCTGGTGCTTTATATTTCATTACGTTCATTGACGACTTCACACGCTTTGGTTATGTCTATTTGATTTCTCATAAATCTGAAGCACTTGAATGTTTTAAGAAATATTTGAATGAAGTTGAGAATCAATTAGACAAAAAGATTAAGACCTTAAGAACCGATAGAGGGCGTGAATATATTTCAAAAGAATTTGAAGAATTGTCCTATGAAAAGGGAATCGCCGGACAGTTAACTATTCTGTACACACCTCAACAAAACGGTGTACCATAAAGGAGGAATAGAACACTACTGGACATGATAAGGTCCATGATGGCACAAGCAAATTTACCTATCTCCTTTTGGGGAGATGCGTTATTGACTGCAACTTACATATTGAACAAAGTGCCTTCTAAATCAGTTTCTTCCATTCCTTATGAGCTATGGACTGGTCATAAACCAAACTTAAAGGATTTAAGACATTGGGATTGTGTTGCATATGTAAAAGATTCTTTTAGCAAGTTTGGTAAATTAGGCCCAAAAGTAAAGAAATGTATCTTTATAATATATTCAGAACACTCCAAAGGATATGTGTTCATTGGTAAATTAGAGGATGGAAGTGTTACTGAGATTGAATCGCGAGATGTCACATTTTTGGAAAATGATTTTCCAAAGAAGGGTGAGGTAAATAATGGAGAGCCTCTTTATGAAATGTTGAACTCAAAAAATCAGCAAGTGTCTTCTGACACAGTTGATAATCAAATTAATCAAGATCTTATTCTTGATCCGAGTGGGAGTGGGGACTCTCAATCCCAAAATCCTTCTGACGTACCTAAATTTCAACTACGAAAGAGTGCCAAGAAAAATATACCCAAACGTACTTATGAAATTGAAGATTATGTTTTCTTGGTATCTCCCATAGAAATGGATAAAGCAAAGTCTGTGACTGAGGCTTTATTGAGTCCTGGAAAAAATGAGTGGATGAAAGCAATGAAAGAAGAATTAGAGTCCATGAAAACCAACAAAGTCTGGGATCTAGTTGACCTTCCGCCTGGGCGTAGAGCCATTGGGAACAACTGAGTTTCAAAGTTAAACGCAAAGTGGATGGGTCAATAGAAAGATACAAGGCACGATTAGTGGCAAAAGGATTTACTCAAGAAGCTGGAATAGATTATGAGGAAACATTTTCACCAGTTGTGAAATTTACCTCAATTCGCTTACTTTTGGATATTGTTGCACGCTTGGATTTGGAATTACATCAAATGGATATGAAGACAACTTTTCTCAATGGAGAACTAAACAAAGAAATCTACATGGAACAACCTATAGGCTTCATAGTTTAAGGCCAAGAAAAGAAGGTCTATAAATTGAAAAGATCTATTTATGGTCTGAAGCAATGTTCAAAGCAATGGTACTTGAGATTTCACAAGGAGGTGATCTCGTATGATTTCACCATGATCAATGAAGACCATTGCATTTATGTGAAGAATTCCAATGGGATGTTTGTAATTCTTTCTCTTTATGCAGACGATATTTTATTAGCCGGAAACAATTTGGAGTATTTGAAAACTATTAAGTCATGCCTTTCAAAGTCATTTGACATGAAAGATATGGGTGAGGCAGACTATATCCTTGGAGTTAAGATCCAAAGAGACCGTTCCAAAAAGTTATTGAGTCTATCTCAAGAAACTTATATAAAGAAAATTTTGGAGCGTTTTCGCACGAATAATTGCAAATCCATGGATACTCCTATAGTGAGAGGTGAAACTTTAAGCCTTGAAATGTGTCCCAAGACTAGAAATGAAAAGGAAGACATGTCTCGAGTTCCATATTCAAGTATTGTCGGGAGCTTGATGTACGTTATGATGTGTACTCACCCAGACATTTGTTATGTCGTAGGTCTGGTTAGCAGGTATCAATCCAATCCTAGAAGAGATCATTGGAAAGATGTAAAGAGAATTTTCAGATACTTGAAGGGAACTGCAGATTATTCACTATGTTATAATGGAAATGATATATACTTGAGAGGATATACAGATGCTGATTGGGCTGGTGATCGAAATGATAGAAAATCAACATCCAGTTATGTCTTCTTACTTAATGGTGGTGCTATATCATGGAAAAGTAAGAAACAAAGATGTACAGCCCTTTCAATGATGGAAACTGAGTTCGTGGCTCGTGCATCTGCAGTACAAGAAGTTGTTTGGTTGAAGAGGTTCTTTGAGCATTTGGATATTACAAAGAACTCTGAGGGTCCCATGGCTCTATATTGTGATAGTCAAGCGGCTATTGCATATACAAAAGATCCTAAGTATCACAACAAGACCAAAAACATTTACATCAAGTATAACTTTGTGAGAGACATGGTAACAAGTGGAGAGATAAATTTACAGTACATTCCTACACGAAGCATGATAGTTGATCCTTTTACAAAGGCGATATCTAGAGACCTGTTTGAGAAACATGTTATGGCTCTAGGTTTGCGAAGGATATGAACATATTTATGTATTGTAAAATGTCTTTAGTATTATAATATGCTTATCAATATTTGACTCTTGAATTTATGCTTATATCTCGTATGCATGTGATGAATGTTTTGTTGATAAAGTGTGTCGAACAAGTCGCGAGATTGGCTCTCTCACACGAGCAATCGCCTCTTGCATTAAGAATTGTTAAGAGATGAGACCTTATAGAACCTTGGATAATGCAAGGTTATATTAACTTGTAAAGGTCGATCTTGACAACTAATCAGACTTACAAATTTCACTATTCGATTATGACTTGTTTTGTAAGCCAGATGCAAGTTTCTCTAAGAAGATGGTTTGAGGATTATTGAAGTGAGAAACTCGGGTTAGACATTTGGAGGTGTCTATACCAAAATATGTACGGTGTTGAATGATTAAAAGAATAAGACACACGCGCCAATATAAGATGAGAACACCATAACATGTGTTTCATACCACGTGTGCTATCGACCATGGGATAATGGAAGAATGAATCCCTACTTCTTCATTGTGTGAGATCCCAAAGAACTTATATCAAATTTTATTACAATACCCTTTGACCGTTTACTGTCTCTTGAAGTGCCAATCAATGTTGCTAATTTAGAATGTCACTAATAGCCAAGAGTGATTCGGCAATCCAGTGCATGTCTAGGAAAACAATTGATTTGGAATGGAAAGATTCGAGTAGAAAGGGAAGAGGACTAAAATTTAATAATTTAACTTGTATTCATAGGTCGGCCATTACACTTACCATGAGGGTATTGGGTGTAATTGTGGAGTTAATCATGAACTCGGGTTCACCTCTTTTCGAGGATGAGGGATCAGATAATTAGCTACTAGAGTAGCCAACAATGTCTGGGGTATTGCGAGTAATAATAAGATCCTCATGGTAGTGGTGAATCCTTTCCGCATGTGATTGTATTTCTACATAGAGCTATTAAACAACCTTAAAGGGTGTAAGAATAATGTAGCTCTTAATGCTCGCAGGTCGCATGATCTATTTACCATTATGTGTGTTATTCACATGGCACTAGTTTGGGTCTAGCCCATCATGTGCGAAGTGGGAGATGTTGGATATTGGGTTTGGGTCGCGGGTCGCCCATATGGACTGAACCTACCCATTTAGAGGAGATAAAACCTAAAAGAGGTTACCTAGGGAGTTAAAACACAGATATATAAAAGAAAAAACTGCTGCACATTAGAAAAATAATGGGAACGTGCGATTGTGTGAGCGGCAATTTTTTCTTGAAACCTCTCTCTCTCCTTTATATATCTTTCTCCCTCAACAGAGAAAAATACTTTAATGTGATTCTCCCTAAATAAATAAACACATTGTGATAAACAAAAACAAGGTATTTAGTTCATGAACAAGAATTTCGTTTCCAAAAGAGACGAAATCGGATTCGGGCTAAACAGATTCTGCAAAAATCTTCCGTTGTTGTGAACAGGTATACAAATTCGATGTTCTTGTTACTCGATTTTAATTATCAATCTTCAACCAAAAATCAGGAGGTTTGTTCCAATTTACAATTCTACACATAAGATTGACAGTGATAAACTCCATCTCCCTGTAGATCTTTTGCCAGTCCCATGAGAAGTCAAAGATAATTCCTCTCTTCTTCATTAGAAATTTCGTATGGAATTTAACCAGTGTTTTAAAAGGCGTTTCGGGGCGATCCCTTGGGGGAAACGCACCAAAAACGCCCCAAGGCCATGGTGTGAGGCGAAAGACTTAAGAGGCATGTGCCCAGCAATTTGGGACTTACGCCCGAGCATTTGAGGCGCGTTTTTTTAGTGAGACGTAATCCCCAGAATCTTTTTCAAATTAAAACAAAATTTGTTGATAAGTTCTTCGTATAATACCCAAATTCTTAAAAGTCGCTTGGTAATTCGTCAAAAGTCTTAAAAAGGAACTGAAATGTATTAAATTTGAAAGTCAAGGCCATATTTATTGATTGAAGCCCTCATCCGTGGTCTTTCCCAATTCTTTATCTTGTCTTCTAGTCTGTAATATCTCCCAAAAGCAACGAGTATTCAATTTTTTTACAAATAAAAAGAGAACTCCATTCTCCTTCATAGCCGCAACTTCAAATTGCAAGTTAGTCATCCTTTTTGTTCCTCCATGTAGAAAACTTTATTATTTTAGACTCAAGTTACTTGCGCTTATAAGTAGCGTATAATAGATTATTTTGACTAGTTTTTTGTGGGGATGTAGCACACACATACACACACACACACAATATATATATTCACATATTTATAGTTTAATTTAATTTTTATGCGATTTTACCTGTTTATAAATATTTACTGTAATTATATTATTTTATAAAATATTAAAAATTAAATACCTATGGGGATTACGCCCCATGCCTCGGGGTTGATGCCTCGCTGAGGCATATGTAAAATGCCTCGCCTAACGCTCACGCCTTTTAAAACACTGAATAGAACTTCACGATTACATGTTGTTTTTCACAATCTAACCATATGTGTGTAAATATTTTGCAGTATTAATGCATATAAGTTAAAATCGTTTCAAGATAAACAAGTAAGATAGACATATATTATCAGAGGTTTTGGGTTTGAATCCTTGTAATTGAGGAAAATCTCTAATTGAAAGCGCTTCATTCTCAGTTGGTTCATGCGGCATGAATTCAAAAATTAGTTGACCTTGTCACGACCCGGATTTCCCACCGTCGGGACCGTGATGGTGCCTAACATTACACTTCCTAGGCAAGCCAACGTTAGAGGTTTACTAGCCAGTTCTTTTACATTTCAGTGATTAATAATAACCAAGCTATAACAAGTCGAAATGAACGCGGGAATATATATATATATATATATATATATATATATATATATATATATATATATATATATATATATATAATAGCTTCAAATTTATACTACTACCCAGAATTCGGAGTCACAATTTACGAACATCCTAAGATTTTAATACAAGTATTTTCCCGAAATAAATACAATTGTTTTTTAAATAAAGAAACAGTAGAGTATGAGGTGTAGAAGGGGACGACAGAGCCTGCGGATGCCAACAGGTCTACCTTGGGTCTCCTATCAGAAGGATCCTGCAGCCAACCTCAAGATCAGCTCGGACCAGCTCCAAAATCTGCAAGGAAGTGCAGAGTGCAGTATCAGCACAATTGAACCCATGTACTGGTAAGTATCGAGCCTAACCTCGACGAAGTAGTGACGAGGCTACAACGGGAACTCACAATATATCCTGAATGCAGTATAAATAATAAAAGCAGAAAAGGAAGATAGAATAGAAGTAAGTAATAACTTGCAGGAAATAACTACAGTTCTCAGAAGTAATTCAACAGCGTTCAGATACTACCAAATCTTTAAGTGCAAATAAGAATATCGTACAGCTAACACAGTGTAGGGAAAGCATAAGCACATAAGTTGTTGCGGCGCGCAAGCCCGTCCCACTGTACATATCATACTCCTCCCTTATTTCCTCTTAATAATATAAACGACGGAATATAAATAAAAGTGTTGCAGCGTGCAACCCGATACCACTGTACATATCATAATAATCACAATCACAGTTCACCCTTATTCCACCCACAATCCACCCTTATTACACCTGTTGCGGCGTGCAACCCGATGTACCGTATAATATCAATTCACCCTTATTCCTTCTCAATATATCACCCTTATTCCACCTGTTGTGGCGTGCAATATGATCCCACCATATCAATATCAATTATTCAGTATGTACAGAAATATCACAATTCAAATCACAGAACCCTTCACAATACTTAAAATTCAAACCAAAACAAATGGGAAGCTTGTACACTATGAGAATTCACACAAGTAATAGTACTTAGCGAGAACAATCTAGAATATACAATAAAAGCACAAATAAACCAGCTTAAGCAAATAATGGGAGACAATAAGCTACGAGATAACTAATACCTTTAACAAAGGGATGCGATGTCTAACAAGTAGCAATTAGGGATGGGAATACAAGTAAAACATGTAACAGTTAAGGCAGGGAATATGAAAATATGAGAAGAGCAGGAAAGAAATAGGCAAAACATATAAATTGGCGACGCATAAGTACTCGTCACCTCACATATACACTGGTCACATGAATTTCATATAGCAAATAAACCGGGGGTTCCTAATCCCTCAAGTCAAGGTTAGACACAACACTTACCTCGCTCCACAGGCCACCCAATGCTCAATTACAACCTTTCCTCTAGAATTCGCCTCCAAACCACTCGTATCTATCCACGATTGACTCAATATTATCAATTATTGCTAAAGAAATCAATTACAATGCATGAATTTAGATTTCCCAAGTTTTCCCCCAAAAAGTCAAAAATTGATCCCGGGCCTGCTTGGTCAAAACCCGAGGTTCGGACCAAAACCCATTCACCCATTCACCCCCGAGCCCAATTATGTAATTTGTTTCGAAATCCGACCGCACTTCGAGGTCTAAATTCCAATTATAAAAAATTTCCTAATTCTATCCAAGCCTCCAATTTCCACCATGAAAATCCTAGATTCTAGGTTGAAAATTCATGAAATGTGATGGGTAATTGAAAGAAAGTGGGTTAGAATCACTTACCAATGTTTTGGAAAAGAAATGGTCTTGGAAAGATCGCCTCTAGGGTTCTAGGATTTGAAATTTTGAAGAATGGGAGAAAAATCCCAGCTAAGTCTCATTTACCCAGCTGCAGATGTCGCAAATGCGGCCTGGGCTTCGCAAATGCGAAGGAAGCATCGAAAATGCGAACCCCTCCACACTGATGCACTTTTCGCAAATAAGAAAAAGAGTTCGCAAATGCGAATATCGGTAGGATCGTAAATGTGACCAGGTGATCACAAATGCGAAGAGTAACTCTCCCCTTCTCCCATCGCAATTGCGGGAAAATGTTTGCAAATGCGAGCATTGGCCTCCATAGCTACTCTTTGCAAATGTGATGAGTAGGTCGCAAATGCGAACCCAACAATGGTCACAAATGCGAAGCTTGATCTCACAATTGCGAGATCAGAGGCCTGCACAAGAATTGAAGCATAGCAGCAATTTTTCTAAGCTCAAATCACTCCGTAGCCAATTCGGAACTCACCCGATCCCTCGTGGCTCCAAACCAAACATTGCACACAATAGAACTACGAATTACCAAAATAACACCTAGAACTACGAATTGAACCCCAAATCACATGAAATTTTCAAGAAAACTTTGAAATTCCTATTTTCATAATCGGATGTCCGAATCACGTCAAACCAACTCTGTTTCTCATAAAATTTCACAGACAAGTTGTAAATATGGTATTGGACCTATACCGGGTTCTGGAACCAAAATATGGACCCGTTATCCAAAAAGTCAAACTTTGGTCAATCACTTCAATTTCATTAAGCTTTAAACTTTCAAATTTCAACATAGTCCGATATCTCGGGCTAGGGACATTCGATTTCGATTCCGAGCACACGACCAAGTTCCAAATCACGATACGGACCCATCGGGACCATCAGAATATGAATCCGGGTCCGTTTACAAAAAATGTTGACTGAAGTCAACTCAAATGAAAATTTTAGGCAAATTTTCTTATTTTTATCAGTTTTTAACATAAAAGCTTTCCGAAAAGACGGGTGGACTATGCACGAAAATCGAGGAAGGCTAAAGCATGACTTTCAAAGGTTTTGGATCACAAAATAAAGGTTTAAATCATAAGATGACCTATCAGGTCATCACATTCTCCACCTCTAAAACAACCGTTCGTCCTCGAGCGGACATAGAAAAGTACCTAAACTGGTGAATAGGTGGGGTTATCTACTCCGCATATCTGACTCGGACTCCCAGGTAGCTTCCTTGACGGCTGACCTCTCCACTGCACTCGAACTGAAGGATAACTCTTAGACCTCAGTTGTCGAACCTGCGGGGATAGAATAGCCATCGGCTCCTCCTCGTAAGTCAAATCCTTGTCCAACTGGACAGAGCTGAAATCTAACACGCGGGACGGATCACCATGATACTTCCAGATCATGGACACATGGAATACCGTGTGAACTGCTGATAACCCCGGAGGTAACGCAAGCTTGTAAGCCACCTCTCCCACTCTCTCGAGAATCTCAAAAGGTCCGATAAACCTAGGGCTCAGCTTGCCCTTCTTTCCAAACCTTATGACACCATTCATGGGAGATACCCGAAGCAACACTCTCTCCCTGACCATGAATTCAACATCACAAACTCTACGGTCGGCATAACTCTTCTGCCTGGACTAAGCTGTGCGAAGTCGATCCTGAATAATCTTTACCTTATCCAAGGCATCATGTACCAGACCTGTACCAAATAACTGAGCCTCCCCGGCTCAAACCACCCAATTGGTGACCGGCATCGCCTACCGTATAATGCCTCATAGGGAGCCATCTGAATGCTCGACTGGTAACTGTTGTTATAGGCGAACTCTGCAAGGGGCAAGAATGAATCCCACGATCCTCCAAAGTCTATGACACATGCGCAGAGCATATCCTCCAAGATCTGAATAGTGCGCTCAGACTGTCTATCCATCTGAGGATGACATATTGTCTTCAACTCAACTCGTGTGCCCAACTCACATTGTACTGCCCTCTAGAAGTGCGAGGTGAACTGCGTACCTCGATCCGAGATGATAGACAAGGGTACACCGTGAAGATGTACGATCTTGCGGATGTAAATCTCTGCCAACGCTCTGAAGAATAGGTAACTTCCACAAGAATGAAGTGCACCGACTTAGTCAGCCTGTCCACAATGACCCAAACGCCATCGAACTTCTTCTGAGTCCATGGAAGTCCAACAATGAAATCCATAGTGATACGCTCCCACTTCCACTCAGGAATCTCTATTTGCTGAAGCAAACCACCGGGTCTTTGATGCTCATAATTCACTTGGTGACAATTAAGGCACCGAGCTACATAAGCAACTATATCCTTCTTCATCCTCCTCCACCAATAATGCTGCCGCAAATCCTGATACATCTTGGTAGCGCCCGGATGAATAGAATACCGGGAACTAGGGCCTCCTCAAGAATCAACTCACGAAGTCCATCCACATTAGGCACACAAACAGGACCCTGCATCCTCAAGACTCCTTCCTCTCCAACAGTAACCTGCTTGGCACCACCGTTCCGCACTGTGTCCATAAGGACCAACAAATGAGGGTCGTCATACTGCCAATCTCTGATACGCTCATACAAAGAAGACCGAGCGACTGCGCAAGCTAGAACACGGCTGGGCTCTGAAATATCCAACCTCACAAACTGGTTGTCCAAAGTCTGAACATCTTATGCTAGCTGCCTTTCACCGACTGGAATGAATGCAAGGGTGCCCATACTTTCTACATTCCTACTCAATGCATCGGCCACCACATTGACCTTCCTGGGATAATACAAGATGTTGATGTCATAGTCTTTAAATAGCTCCAACCACCTCATCTGCCTCAAATTGAGATCCTTTTGCTTGAACAAATACTGAAGGCTCCGATGATCCATGAAAACCTCACACGACACGCCATAAAGATAGTGCCTCCAAATCTTCAGCTCATGAACAATGGTTGCCAACTCTAAATCATGGACAAGGTAATTCTTCTCATGAACCTTCAACTGCCGCGACGCATATGCAATCACCCTGCCCTCCTGCATCAATACTGCACTGAGCCCAACATGGAAAGCATCAATATACCATGTAAGATCCTGAACATGTGGGCAACACCAACATCGGCGATGTAGTCAAAGCTGTCTTGAGCTTCTGAAAGATAGCCTCACACTCGTCCGGCCATTTAAACGGGGCACCCTTCTGGGTTAACCTGGTCAACGGGGCTGCTATAGATGATAACCCCTCCACGAATCAATAATAATAACCCGCCAAACCCAAGAAACTCCTGATCTCCGTAGCTGAAGTAGGTCTAGGCCAGTTCTGGAATGCTCAATCTTATTAGGATATACTTGAATGCCCTCTGCTGATACGACATGGCCTAAGAAAGCGACTGAATCCAACCAAAACTCGCACTTCAAAAATTTAGCATACAATTGGCTGTCTCTCAGAGTCTGAAGCACAATCCTAAGGTGTTGCTCATGCTCCTCTCGACTGCGGGAGTAGATCAAGGTATCGTCAATAAACACGATCACAAAGGAGTCCAAATAAGGCTTGAACACTCGATTCATCAAATCCATGAATGCTGCTAGGGCATTTGTCAACCCAAAAGACATCACTAGAAACTCATAATGCCCATATCGAGTCCGAAAAGCTGTCTTAGAGACATCAAATGCCCTAATCCTCAATTGATGGTAGCCAGATCTCAAATCAATCTTCGAAAACACCTTGGCACCCTGAAGCTGATCAAATAATTCATCAATCCTCGGCAATGGATACTTGTTCTTGATGGTGACTTTGTTCAACTACCGATAATCTATACACATCCTCATCGACCCATCATTCTTCTTCAAACAACGCAGGCGCACCCCAGAGCGAGACACTAGGTCTAATGAAGCCCTTATCAAGCAAATCTTGCAACTGTTCCTTCAATTCCTTCAACTCTGGCGGGGCCATGCGGTATGGCAGAATGGAAATGGGCTGAGTGTCTGGAGCCAAAACAATACAGAAATCAATATCCCTGTCGGGTGGCATCCCCGGCAGGTCTGCAGGAAAAACCTCTGGAAACTCACGAACAACGGGCGCGAAATCCATGACCTTTGCACTAGAATCACGAACATAAGCCCAATAGGCTAAACACCCCTTCTCAACCATACGCGGAGCCTTCATATATGAGATAACCCTACTAGTTGAATGTCCAGGAGTCCCTCTCCACTCGAATCGAGGAAACCCCGACAAGGCTAAGGTCATCGTCTTGGCATGACAGTCCAATATAGTGTGATAAGGTGACAGCCAATCCATACCCAATATAACATCAAAATCAACCATATCGAGGAGTAGAAGATCTACACTAGTCTGAAGACTCCCAATAGTGACCACACACAAACGATAAACAGGATCTACAATAACAGCATCCCCCACAGGTGTGGACACATATACAGGGGCACTCAAAGAATCACGACCACAACCAAGTATGAAGCAAAATAAGATGACACATAGGAGTAAGTAGATCCTGGATCAAATAGAACTAAAGCATCTCTACTGCAAACTAAAACACTACCTCTAATAACAACATCGGATGACTCAGCCTCAGGCATGGCTGGAAAAGCATCACATCGGGGCTGGTCCCCACCATCCTGAACCATATCCCTGGGACGGCCTCTAGCTGGTTGGCCTCCATCTCTAGCGGCCTGAGCTCCACCTCTAATGGTCTGGCCCCTACCTCGGGCTGCCTGAATCCTGTCTCTGACTGGCTCAGCAGGCGGTGCAACAACTGGTGCCGGAACCATAGCACGAGGACCCTGATGCTGTGACGGAGCGCCCAATAATCTTGGACAGGTCCTCCTGATATGCCCATAGCCACCACACTCGAAACATCCATCCTGGTATTATGGCTGTGGAAACTGAGACTGAACCGAACGGGCCGGATGACCACGGTAATAACTCTGAATAGGAGGTGCGCTGATACGAGTTGGTGGTGCACTTTAGGTTGGCTATCCAGAAGGAGGCACATAAGGACCACGACTCACTGAAGCACTGTAGGATGCCTGAAGCGTTGAATGAAACAGCCTGGGAGGATGTCCTCTACCAAAAGTACCCCTGCCTCCAGATGAGGCATCGCTGAAGCCACCGGAATGACGAGGTCTCTTATCAGACCCCTGACCTCCCTGTCCAAGAACCATCTCGACTCGCCTGGCAACATTGGCAGCCGTCTGAAAAGAAATCTCACTCCCGGTCTCCTTAGCCATCTGCAATCTAATAGGCTGAGCAAGTCCCTCAATAAACCTCCTCGCCCTCTCTCTCTCTCTCGGTAGGAAGCAGAAGAAGAGCATGATTGGCCAAATCCACAAAATGGGTCTCATACTGAGTAACGGTCATACTGCCCTGCTGGATACGCTCGAACTAATGGTGGTGCTCCTCTCTCAGGGTGATAGGCAAAAACTTCTCTAGGAACAGATGAGATAACTGGTCCAAGTAAGAGCAGGCGACCCAACTGGTCTGGTCAACAAATAATCTCTCCACCATTTCTTAGCGGAACCAGTTATCTGGAATGCATCAAAGTCGACCCCGTTGGTCTCCAATATGCCCATGTTCTGAAGCACCTCATGAAAGTTATCAAGATACTCCTAAGGATCCTCTTAAGTAGAACCACTGAAGTGAAATGGGAAGAGCTTGGTAAACCTATCCAATCTCCACAAAGCCTCAGAATACATAGCTGACCCATTGCATGTCTGTGCCGCAACAACCGGCTGAACTACTCCGACTGGATGAGCTGCTGGAGTCTGGTACTGGGGAGCCATCTGCTCCGGAGTGTGAGTAGCAGGAATCTGGGCTCCTCCTCCATCCTGAGAGACGATTGGTGCCATGGGAAATACGCCAGTCTAGGCCACACTCTCCAAAAGGCCCACCAAACGGACTAAAGCGTCCTGAAGCACTAGGATGGTAATGAACCCCTCCGGAACCTGAGCTGGTCTGGCAGGAACAGTCTGGGTTAGAACCTCCTCATCAAACTCTACCTGAGGTTCCACTGTTGGGGCTGCTGCTCAGGCTCTGGGCTGAGCCCTGCCCCTACCTCGGCCTCTAGAACGGCCTCGACCTCTGCCCCTCGTAAAAGTTGCTACTAGAGGCTCTGGCTACTGCTCAGCTGAAGAAGCAGTACGTGCTCTCCATCTGCGAGAGAATAAGAGTAGAAGAGTTCAATTAGTATTGAGGATACAAAGTCGCATGACAGAGAAGAATAGAAGTGAAATTTGTTCCTAAACTTTATAGCCTCTTGGAGATAAGTAAAAACGTCTCCTTACCGATCCCCCAGACTCTACTAAGCTCGCTCGTGAATTGTGAGACCTAGGCAACCTAGTGATCTAATACCAACTTGTCACGACCCGGATTTCCCACAGTCGGGACCATGATGGCGCATAACACTACACTTGCTAGGAAATCCAACGCTAGAGGTTTACTAGCCAATTCTTTTACATTTAAGTGATTAACAATAAGCAAGCTATAACAAGTCGAAATGAACTTGGGAATATATATATATATATATATATAATAGCTTCAAATTTATACGACTACCCAGAATCCGGAGTCACAATTCACGAACATTTTAAGATTTTATTACAAGTATTTGTCCCAAAGGAATACAACTGTTTTTGAAATAAAGAAACAGTAGAGTATGAGGTGTATAAGGGGACGCCAGGGCTTGCGGATGCCAACAGGTCTACCTTGAGTCTCCTATCAGAAAGATCCTGCAGCCAACCTCAAGATCAGCTCGGACCAGCTCCAAGATCTACATAGGAAGTGCAGAGTGCAGTATCAGTACAACCGACCCCATGTACTGGTAAGTGCCGAGCCTAACCTCGACGAAGTATGACGAGGCTACAGCGGGTCACTCACAATATAGCCTGAATGCAGTATAAATAATAAAAGCAGAAAAGGAAGATAGAATAGAAGTAAGCAATAACTTGCAGAGAATATCTACAGTTCTCATAAGTAAATCAACAGCTTTCATATACTACCAATCCTTAAGTGCAAATAAGAATACCGTACAGCTAACACAGTGCAGGGAAAGCATAAACACATAAGTTGTTGCGGCGCACAACCCGATCCCACCGTACATATCATATTCCTCCCTTATTTCCTCTTAATAACATAAACGACAAAAATATAAATAAAAGTGTTGCGGCATGCAACCCGATCCCACCGTACAATATCAATTCACCCTTATTCCTCCTCAATATATCATCCATGTTCCACCTGTTGCGGCGTGCAATCCGATCCTACCATATCAATATCAATTATTCAGTATGTACAGAAATTTCACAATTCAAATCATGAAACCCTTCACAATACTTAAATTTCAAACCAAAACAAATGGGAAGCTTGTACACTATGAGAATTCATACAAATAATACTACTCAGCGAAACCAATCCAGAATGTACCATAAAAGCACCGATAAACCAGCTTAAGCAAATAATGGGAGACAATGGAACTACGGGATAACTAATACCTTTAACAAAGGGAAATGATGTCTAACAAGTAGCAATTAGGGATGGGAATACAAGTAAAGCATGTAACAGTTAAGGTAGGAAAAAAGACAATATGAGAAGAGCGGGAAAGAAACAGGCAAATCAGATAAATTGGTGGCGCATAAGTACTCGTCACCTCACATATACGCTGCTCACATGAATTTCATATAGCAAAAAAATCAAGGGTTCCTAATCCCTCAAGTCAAGGTTAGACACAACACTTACCTCACTCTACAGGCCATTCAATGCTCAATTACATCCTTTCCTCTAGAATTCGCCTCAAACCACTCGTATCTATCCACAATTGACTCAATATTATCAATTATTGCTAAAGAAATTAATTACAATGCATGAATATATATTTCTTAAGTTTTCTCCCAAAAAGTCAAAATTTGACCCTGGGTCAGCTTGGTCAAAACCCGAGGTTCGGACCAAATCCCATTCACCCATTCACCTCACCCGATTATGTAATTTGTTTCGAAATCTGACCCAAATTCGAGGTCTAAATTTCAGTTATGCAAAAATTCCTAATTCTACCCAAACACCCAATTTCCACTATGAAAATCCTAGATTCTAGGTTGAAAATTCATGAAATGTGATGGGTAACTGAAAGAAAGTGGGTTACGGAGGGTTAGGATCACTTACTAATGATTTGGGGAAGAAATGGTCTTGAAAAAATCGCCTCTAGGGTTCTAGGATTTGAAAATTTGAAGAATGGGAGAAAAATCCCCTTTAAGTCTTATTTACCCAGCTGTAGATGTCGCAAATGCGAAGGAAGCATCGCAAATGTGAACCCCTCCACACTTATGCACTTTTCGCAAATGCGAAGAAGAGTTCGCAAATGCGACCAGGTGATCGCAAATGCGAAGAGTACCCCTCCCCTGCTCCCATCGCAATTGCGAGAAAATGTTCGCAAATGCGAACGTTGGTCTCTTAGCTGCTCTTCGCAAATGAGATGAGTAGGTCGCAAATGTGAACCCAACAGTGGTCGCAAATGCGAAGCTTGATCTCGCAATTGCGAGATCAGAGGCCTGCACAAGATTTAAAGTACACAAGCAAATTTTCTAAGTTCAAATCACTCTGTAGCCTATCAGAAATTCACTCGAGCCCTCGGGGCTCCAAACCAAATATGCATACAAGTCTAAAAGCATCATACGAACTTGCTCGCGCACTCAAATCGCCAAAATAACACCTAAAACTACGAATTGAACCCCAAATCACATGAAATTTTCAAGAAAACTTTGAAATTCCTATTTTCACAATCGGATGTCCGAATCACGTCAAACCAACTCTGTTTTCCATAAAATTTCACAGACAAGTCGTAAATATGGTATTGGACCTATACCGGGTTCCGGAACCAAAATACGGACCCGTTATCCAAAAAGTCAAACTTTTGTCAAACACTTCAATTTCATTAAGCTTTCAACTTTCAAATTTTGACATAGTCCGATATCTCGGGTTAGGGACTTCCGATTTCGATTCCGGGCATATGCCCAAGTCCCAAATCACGATATGGACCCACCGGGACCGTCAGAATACGAATTCGGATCCGTTTACTAAAAATGTTGGCCGAATTCAACTCAAATAAAGTTTTTAGGCAAATTTTCTTATTTTTATCATTTTTTAACATAAAAGCTTTCCGGAAAGACGCCCGGACTGTGCGCGCAAATCAAGGAAGGCTAAAGCATGACTTTTAAAGGTTTTGGATCACAGAATTAGGTTTAAATCATAAAATGACCTATCGGGTCATCACATAACTAGTGAGTTTCGAATAGTATATTGACAACAACAACAATAATATACCCAATATATCCTACAAGTGGGGTATGGGGAGGGTACTGTATATACAGACCTTACTCCTACCTGTGGAGGGTCAAGGACAAAATAAAAATGAGCAGTAATAACAAACAATAAAAACAATGATATAGTAAAATAACTTAAGCGAAAGAAATAACATGTGCTAATATAACTATACAAATAAAAATACAAATACAAGACTAAACTACTGCCACCGGTATGGCAAAAGAATAAATCAATTACTTCGTAATCTTATACCCTAATCTTTAATCTCTACATCTCCTATTAATGATCATGTCCTTAGTACACTAAATTATGCTATGTCCTGCCTAATCACCTTACTACAATAGTTCCGCCGACCAGTAGATCGTTAAACAAAAAAAGACATGACTCTACCATCGTAATTTTTACACCGCGTGCTCGTTTAATTTTGGAATATGCAGCAATGTGCATCCCATTAATTTGACCAAAGCTTACTATACAAGGATCTGGTTAATCTCATAAAGACCATCATTACACAATTATAGTACAAACGCAAGATATTAAAGAAGGATATTAGTTAATACAACAATAATAAATTCAGTGTAATCTAATAAGTGGGGTCTAGGGAAGATAGTGTATATACACACCTTACCCTACCTCTTGAAGGTTGAGAAACTGTTTCCAATAAATCTTCAGCTCAGTAAAAATTAGGGGTGTCAATTTGAGCCCAAACTCATTCAATCCGCCCAACTCGCCCAGAGATTAATGGTTGGGTTACAAATATTTTAGCTCATGAGTCTATTTGGACTGAACCCAAGTTAATCCATTATTTTTTATAGCTCATTCTGACCCATTAAGCAACCAAAAATGCAACCCATGAAACTCATACAAAACAAAGAGATCTCAACCCAACTTATCTAGAAATTTACTTAGTTGCCTAAATTTTACTTTATATTTTTTTTGTATTTTCAATTTTCTGCACCATCAGTCCACCCCTATCCCCTACCACCACCAAGATGAGTGTGATTTAAAATATGGGTCAAGTTGGGCTATGATTCATTGTTTAGCTCATTTTGACCCAGTTCATCTTAGCTCAAGTACACTTTGGACTGGATTGGGCAATGACCGATTTATTAACCTAATTCATCTTGGCCCGCCCAAATTCAACTCAACCTGCTCATTTGACACCCCTAATAAAAACATAGTGACAGGCTCAGAAAGTTATTGAAAAGAAAATAGGTAATGGATACATACGGATTTTAGTTACTAGAAAGAAGATTAAAAAAGGAAGAAAAGACAGAAGAAATACGTACATGCTAAAAACTAAACAACAAGAATATTATATATCAACAAGTCTCTATTTGCTCTAAGCTTCTAAGAAGAGCAGCTCTTAAATCATCTTCAGTTTTCAACTCCATAGGAACTCTAATCACTATATCTTGAAGCACAATGTTGTTGACAGTTGAGATGCTGGCATGGTGGACATGAAGTTCAAGATCTTGAAGTGCACACATCAATCTTGTTGATGGGTAATTCACATTTTCTGATTGGACTCTAATCATGGCATTTGTACCCACTATCTTCACTTCAACCTCCAATGACTGCTTTTTTTTTTTTTTTGGGTCGAAATGTTGCACAAAATGATGTTAGATTGTTTGTCACATATGAAATGAACATATCTTTTCATGAAATAAAATAACTATTCTCAATATTTTTTTTGTCAACTCTATAAATCCAACCCTTCTCTAAAAAGCAGTATTTTAAAAAGTCGCGAGCACAAAACAAGGCATTTTATCTGATGTTGGTCGAGGCGTTGGCTGTATGCCCCATGGATCTTTAATTTTTTGTATTCTATTAATCATTATAATAGAAATGAATATCAAGAGAAGGTAAAATTGCATAAAAATTATAAATGTATACAGAACGGTTTCATCTTAAACACTAATCATAATTAGCAATTGACTAAAAAATTAATTAGAACTCTTTCATCTAATAAAAACTAGCCTTTGAAAAAAAATGAGTAGAAATATATACACTAAAGAAATATATACACTAACTTAAAAGAGCTTGAAAAGAAAGAAAAGTGAAGAAGGAACCTACAATCAAAAGCGTGAACTAGAGCAATAATAAAGGATGATGCGTTTTTGCAAATTGATTTTTTTCTTTACCCAATAGAACGCGAAGAGAAAGAATAAAAATTAGGGCTAAGATAAAAAGATCTTTTGACTTTTAAGTTTAAATATTTTAGAATTTAATAACAAGCCGATATTTGTGTTTTTTTAGCAATTTTATTTCTAATTCGGGGAGGTTTTCGGGGCTTATGCCCCAAAGCAAAAACCCGCTCAACGACTAGGCGTACGCCTAGAATAATGGGGCTAACGCCTCGCGATACTTTACCCCAAATCGTTTCGATGAGTTTTTGCTTTGCCTTGACCCGGGACTCGCCCCAAAAATACTTTTTAAATCGCTGTTAAAAAGTGATTAAGTTAATTAGTGCCTTTGTTAATTATATTCTGAAAAGACTTACTATATGTAATATCCTAAAGAATATACATGCAATATTTATTTTAAAATAATGATTATTTACGTGTCAAAACATTTGCTTAGGTTTTTCTTTTACCAAAAATTAATTTAAATAGTCGTTCATCCAATTGCTGAAACTAAAAATAATCGACCGATGCATAATATATATATAATTCATGTATAATATATGTATATATCAATGTAAATTTATGTATACGGACTAGAAAAAGTAAATTGTAAATCGGCCCGACTACTTTTGTAAAAATCCCTAGTTTTAGTCTACTTTCAAGCTAGAGAAGGGCTTACATGATCAGCGGAATTGGTAGAGCTTTGGTTGTCCACAGCATCATTGGATTCCATTAGCAGTTTCTTCTTGAGCTCCAAGTTTCTATCAAGTTTTGTCTCCAATTTATCCACTTTGGCTTTTAGTTCATTGATATAAGCCACAGCGTCCGACAGCAATGAGGCTTTGTCCATTCTCGTTACATGCGGAACCACCGAGCGCAACGCGTAGAATCGGTGGTTGAGTTTCTCCCTCCTCTGCCTCTCCGCCTCTACGTGGTTCATTTGCTTGTCCCAATTTTCTCCTGGCGGCTTTCTTCCCCTTTTCTTGTAGGTCCTTTTCTGCTACACGAATTAGTAAGTTTCAGAATTTAAAGTAATGAATTGTTGCTTGGAACATGTTTGAATGATTTCTCTCTTTTATATAACCGGAAATTATTGTTCTGTTAGGACCGGAAAAATCAGGTGTCATGTGAAAGCTAGTAAAACAAATCTTGAACGACGATAAATCAGATAACAAACGAGAAATCTACCAAAAGAGATACAAACATTTTGATCAATTGACCTACGTCCACGGCGGAGATGAACAATTCCGTAAAGTTGTCCCGGTGGAGGCAAACACAAGTAACACACTAACACTTGTCCTGTAAAATTCTCCCCCTAAACAAGACTCTCAAATCTCATATGGCTACATTGTGAATGATACTGAATGAGAAGGAAGAATCTTCAATTTATAAAAACTCAAATATTTTCCTACAAGAAAAGGGACTAACCAAATATGGAAGAATTATAATTTCTAAATATATTGTCATTTCCTTCAAGAAATAGGAAAACCAAATATGGTAAGAAATCAGGACACCTCTAACACTTCAACGAGAGACAAAATCAAGATTTGGAATTTATGAGTTTGGAAGTCTAGTACTTTTTGTTAATGGGTTCTAAGTTAACCATTTTTACACGTTTAATAAATTTATTAAGACAAATATAAAATTTGAACCGAAGCTATTTGGTTCAACCGAACCCGAAACTAATGTGTTAGCTCCGCTTCTGTGTTCTCTCTGCATATATGGAGAGAGAGAGAGAGTTGAAAGCAATAATTTCAGAACCCACGTTAGATCCAACTCTGCTTTTCTGCACGGGATGTTCTAAAAAGTGACAATCTGAAGCCGATAGCTCTGAATCTGGAAATGAAACATGGCTTGTTGTGGCTACCTCTTGGAATTTCTTCAGGTTTGATGCCTTCTTTTTGTTACTGTTGTTCTCTGATTGTTGACCATCTTCTTGCAAGCCGGTGATAGGATCAATATTAGCAAAATAAATGGTATTTTGATCAAGAAAGTTAGAAACTAGACCATTTTCTTGATCTGAAGAAAACAGAGACTTGACTTGTTGAACCAAGCTCCAATCCTCTTTGATTATATCACTCGAGCCCAATTCGAGCACCCCATTTGAAACTGAAACATAAACAAGTGTTTTAACGCCATTGTTCTGAGCTTCTTTAGCCCTTCCACAGCTACAAAACTGAAGCTGTTGTGCCCCTGTTAGCCACACAATAGAATCAGTACTAAAAGCTTTTCCTATAACCCCTTCATTAACAGAATAAGACTGAGCCAGTGACAACACGTAGAACCATTCTATATCTTTATTCCTCCCCTGAAAATGGCCATCGCCCCAAGTTAAGAGGAGGCTTCCATTGTTATCTTCATTGGAGGTTTGCCAGAAAATGGTGTAACCCCAAGAATCTGTTTGACTATTGAGAATATATTGAAGCTTCTGTTGAAGAGTTGATGGCTGATTTTCTTGAGAAATTAAGGCTGAGGCTGCTATAGAAAATGAGGGAAAATTTACTTCATTCATTTTTGCTAGTAATTTTGTTTGGATTATTAGATATGATGATGGAGGAGATGGAAAGGAGAGATGAATAGTTGAAGGAGGACGATGAGGGAAATATGATTGCAACTTATATACATGCACTACACAGTTTTTGGGTTAAATCATACAATTAGGGGTCGTTTGGTTTGAATACGGCTTATGCCGGGATAAGTTATGATGAGATTAGTTATTCTGAGACTTTTTTTATCTACTATTTGGTATATTGTATTAAAAATGACAATTGTATACTTTCTAAGAAGAAGGTATAAGTTATCCCGGTACTAATTACCTCACCCTCTTCAAAGTATAAGTTATCCTGGTACTAATTTTAATCCTGAGAGAACTTATACCAGGTTTGCTAGCCAAACAAAGTATTAAGGTGGTATTAAATTTTTATATCAGCATTATACTTTTTTATGCCTCGTACCAAACGATCCTTATGGGGTGTTTGGTAGGATATATTAGAGAAAATAATATATGTATTAGCTTTGACATTATTAATTGCTTGTTTGACAGTTTTTTTCAATTTATGTATAATTGATACATTTATATCAATCCATAACATTATCAATACAGTGATTTTTTGATAGATGGATAAGTATGTATAAAGATATAATTACCCTTAATTCTTCGCACCAAACAGTCAATAAGAAATAATCTCAATATAACTAAATCCAACATTACTAACATACCATGTTCAGTACTATTCTTATACATCCTAGGACCGTTTGGTAGGATGTATTAGGGAATTTCTTTTGTATTATCTTTGGTATTACTAATCTGCTATTTTGTTTTTTTTAAAATAAAATTTGGGTTTGTTGTTGTTGTTTGATAATATTTTTTAACCTATTTATAACTAATACTTATATTAGGTATACATCCTATTTAGTATTATTATTATTATTATACATATCAAATTATGGCAAGCAATACTATAGTGTTTAATACATGGATAAGCATGTATAAAAGTAGAACTACCTTTTCAAAACTTTTTTGAAATCCTTTCCAAATAGTCGCTATGTAATAATCTGGATATAACTAATTTCAGCATAACTAATCTCATCATTACTAATTTCACGATTGCTAATACACCTTATTTAGTATATTATTATACACCCTACCAAACGACTAGGGTAAAGTTCTTTTTTATACCAGTGAATTTTAAATGGAAAAATGACACTATATAGCCACTGTAAAAATAATAGCAGAAAAATTGTATAAAATTTACATATATATATATATATATATACACATTTTGTATGTTATATACAAAAATTATACAAGTTTTATACACTTTTTCGACTACCAGATATAAATAATTTCTGACACGGACTAAAAATTATAACACTCCGTTTAAAACTGTTATACTAGGTATAGGTTACAAAGTTTACCAAATTATTAATTACTTAATATTTATCAAAAGATTTACTAATAGTTATTTAATAAGTAATCTGATTATATAAATAATTTAGACATCATCATTGCAAAGAACTTAAACACGAACCCTTTTTTTTAAAATGTAATTAGTATTTCTAACTGATTACAGCAGATCATTTACTGTATATTGTGTTATTAAATTTAAATAATTACCATAGGAAAATACGCATATTTATGTAAAATTGTACACATCAATACACAAAAGTTAAAAACCGCTAAAATATGCAGAGTTAGCGACGTCTTGGTTAGTAGTAGAACGTTATCATGATCAGAAAGGGTAGGTTGAAACTTAGGACCCGTTTGGTCATATATTTTGTCAAGATAAATTTGAATTTTATTTGGCAAATATATGTTTGGCCATAGATTTTATCTATATTTTGACAAAATCTCAAATTCCAAATCCCTAATAATACACATGTTTTTCCAAAATAAATTTGGAAAATATATTTTGGAAATATATGTCCAAACACATTTTCATATTTAGCCAAACACTAGCTAAAGCTTCTTGCTTGTACAGTACTATGTTTGCTCGTCATTGATTACCTAGAAATTTAAACTCACGTTTCAAGCTACCAATAAAAAATTAGGGCGTAATCTGTCCTTTTAATTAAATAAAAGAATATAGAAGTCCTAGACCGCCACTGTGAATTTGGTGTTGAAAAAGTTTTTCGGAAAGTTCATTTTTAGAATTTTTCACGTGTTCGAGCAATATTTTGTGAAAAATACTTTTGATTTTTAAAAAAAAAAAAACAAGTTTTAGGTTAAAAGAGAAACGATTTTTTGCAATTTGCAAACGTCTTCGAGAATATTTTTAAGTTAAAATGTTTACTTGAGTCACATGCCATAGCTCTTTCTTAAACAAGCAAGTTGACCATAAGTCCATAACCAAAGGCAATATAACAATAAAATTATGTTCTATAACTTTGATTTGAGTTATTAATAAATCCAAATAGATATTTAAGATCGAATCATGCTTCAATAAAGGAAGCCATAATAAAAATTACGTAAATAATTTAGAAATACTATAGATACCATGCTAAAATAAATATAACTAATAAGTACTATTATTAATTACATAAATAAACACTAAAGAAAAAGATAAACTAAGTTATGTATTTTCATTATAAACTAATGTAAAAATTAAAAATATATATTCAATATTGTCGTCATCTGACTCATCCCTAGTGTTGAATTGAAGATCTTTTGTTAGCACTAATATTAATTTGAATTTGTGTGAGTTACTACATTTATAAGATATAAAATTTATTTATCATTCAAAAATGGGAAGTCCAAACGTGAAATAATATGTTAAAAGATAAGAATATGAAGAAGTTTAAGAAATATTTATAAATTGCATTACAATAAATATTTATATGTATAAAATATTTTTAAAAATTATATAAATGTATTATCGGGTTGGTTAGGTTTCGGTTTGACTTTTTAGTTAAAACTGTAGGAAATACTATAACATAATAAAGAAAAAAGGGTATTTTAGTCATTTCACTCACCTAGGTGTTAGTGTCAGTAATACAGTTAGGAAGTTAGTTAAGGATTAAGAGTTAGTTAAGTTGTTAATTAAGCTAATCTAACTACTATATATATACATATTAGCTTTGTATCATTAACAACATATTGATTTTGAATAATGAGAATCACAAAGTCTTCTTCCTCCTCTATCTCTGCTGTATTGGTAAAAAAAAAAGATTTCACATGTGTAATATTTCTGATAACAAGACAATCTATGTGGATCAATGGAAACATGATAGCTGGTCAGAAGTTTAGAAAGAAGTACGGGACAAAGAGGAACGGAATAGCATACACACCAGACAATTAGATGCGGGAGTTCCAGTCTAATTGAGGAGTTGAAGAGACACGGTCAGAATGAACCAAAGCAAAATAAAGAGCAGATTCAAAGATCTTCAATCAATGAGCTAAACGTTACATAATCTTCACGCAACAATTACGATTATCAATTGTAACGTTACATTAATAATATTATTAGTCATTAATGCTCAATCATTAAGAAGAGTAGACATTATATTAAGAAATTCCATATAAAAGGGAGTAAAATATCACTTGTATAGACATGTTCGAATCATTACTGAAACATACTTACTTTTATGTGATCTTATTGATTTCTTATTTACAAGTCTAATTCTTATTATTCGGTTATCAGAAGCCCGAGTACTTCTTAAAATAGCTTTGACTAAGAATCTAATTCTTTGGTTAAACAAATTGGTTCTGTTGCCGGGAATATGATAATCTTTATTTTTTCTCGAATAACCTTTATCGAATCATGTCGAGTACCAACGACAACAACCAACAAACAACTGGAACCCTAGTTCCATCGCCTCAGGGATCCCTACGAGGTTCAAGGGACAACTCCCCAAAAATATCTACAACTCACAATAATGATCCAATTGAAAACGAGCAAACAGGAGAACAAGACCCTATAAAGCAGATGGTTGGTGAATATGTAAGTGAAGCTCTTCAAGCTTTCATGAGGGGGCTACCAACTGTTTCACCTACGCCTCCTCCAAACAACACCGCGACTGTAGAAAATTCACAATCTGGACTAGCAAATTCAGGAAGTAGAGGCACTATAAATGAATCACTTGAAGGAAGACCATGTATGTCTAATAATTCAGATTTACAATCTTTAATACTAACCTTGCAGAGACAGGTGAAGGAACAAAACGATCGCATCGAGAAAATTCCTAAAGTACCACCTGTCATCAAGGGTATTGATATTGATAAATACTCTCAACAACCCTGGAAGCCAAGTGCAGAACATTTGCCGATTTCCAAGAAATTCAAAATGCCCGACATACCAAAGTACGATGGGACAACTGATCCACGTGATCATGTTACTGCTTTCACCACAAGAGTAAAAGGCAACGACCTGACTAAGCAAGATATTGAATCCGTGTTGGTCAAAAAGTTTGGAGAGACACTCACCAAAGGAGCATTAACATGGTATTCTCTATTGCTTGAAAATTATGTTGATTCTTTTGTTGAGCTTGCAGATTTGTTTATAAAAGCACATTCCAGTGCGCAAAAAGTGGAAAAGAGATTGGAAGACATATTCAAAATAAAACAGGGAGATACGGAGTTTCTTCGAGAATTCGTAGATAGGTTTCAATGTGAAAGGATGCTTCTACAAAGAGTACATGACAATTGGGCAGCTATGGCTTTTGCAAGTAATTTGAACGATAAAAGCTCTGAAGCCACGAGGAGACTCAAAGAAATATTGAGAGAGTTCCCAGCTACGACATGAAACGATATTTGTAACAGGTACAACACCAAATTACGAATTGAAGAAGATACTATCGCCCAGTCAAAAGCAGAATACATGATGAGTTCTAGACGCTCCGCTTCAGAAAGGAGAACTGGCAAAACAGGTACAATCCGTACATGGGACCTTCGGGACGAGAGGCTCGTTCAAAATTTGAAAACCCACGGTCTGATCACAGACCGTCAAATAGAGATTTGAGCTAATCATCATCAAGATTCAGAAAGGATCGAGATGAGCGAAATAGAGGTAATACAAGAATTGGAGATTACAATTTCAATGTAAGTACTTCCGAATTAATTACAGTATTAAGAAATATGGGTGATAAACTTTGATGGCCCAAAGAAATGAGATCAAATCCAAACTGAAGGAACCCAGACTTCTGGTGTGAATTTCACAATTGTCACGCCCCGAACCTGGGGAGGCGTGGCTGTCACCCGGTGCCGCATTGGACCGATCGAACCACTTTATAACTCATTTATTTTTGTGACTATCATGGGTCAACATGGCTAGAACTCGTAATGTACAACTTGTAAGTGGGCAACACTGTATCAATAAACTATCGTTCATAAAACATGAATACATATGGACCGTTAAGGCCTCTGACATACCGCACAAACTGAACATCTGTCTACAAAGCCTCTAAGATTTACTGACATCAAATGGTACAGGGTACCGGCCTACCATAAGTCTGTAGTAAAACTCTGACACGATAACTCATAGACTTGGTTGCACTCCGAATGAGGTAGAGTCTTACCGGCTGAATGTCAATCTCGTCTACTATGAGGGCTCGTCAAACTGATTATCTATACCTGCAGGCATGAAACGCAGCTTCCCCAGGCAAAAGGGACGTCAATACGAACAATGTATCGAGTATGTAAGGCACATAAATAAATACATAAGAGACATGGATGACATATAGAGTACATGACTTAACCTGTAAGTCTGAATAACTTTGTAAATCATAAATTACTTTTAGCGTCATGCATATGCGTATGAATGTCATGTCGTGCATAGGTACATGTTTCATAACATCATCAGCCTCTGAGGGCATCCCATCATATCATATCAGCCACTGTGGGAAAAATCATCATCGTATATCAGCTGATTAGGTGGTGGTGCATATATAATGCCGTAACCTTTCCCATATCCCATATACATATATATACATATATACGCATATATAACGCCGTTTGAATCATATATATATATATATATATATATATAT